>JAAIFI010000056.1:0-120830 GCA_011032875.1 Phlebia tremellosa | reverse complement strand
ACCGGGTTGGAAGGCGCAAGCGGACTTCCCCGAGTAGTTATAGTTAGCATCGAAGGACGGGATACTTGCCTCTTTCGCATGATCGACGATCGAAATGCCACCGGGGCCAAAAGCAACATAACGAGAAGAGCTCCACTACTTTGCGGAAGCTATTGCAAAACCGGGATGTAGATGAGTAGGGTGTGGGGCGAAAGGTGAACGTCCCACATCGAAACATTAGACAGTCCTTGGTAACATGGAATTTGCGGATACCTGAAGATAGGGGAGAAAATAAATGCAGTAACACTTGCCCACAGGATGCCCGATGCGTATGCGCGGAGAGTCACAACGGATCCGAGAGCATGGTGAGGAGAATATGAACGCGGACGCATTTCAGGTGTACACTTCATGACCACGTCATAAGTTGTAAATCTCTAGAAGATCTAGCTTGAGGCGGCGGGGGTAGGCCATAATGCATACATCTCAGCTCTCAGTGTTCTCCGGTTGAGATGAAGTAGCCAAAGGAGAAATATGGGCTGAGAGACGAGAGGCAAACAACAGCGTTAGTTATAACAATCAAGTCGTTTATGTTTAAAGCTGCACTGACTGTGTTTTTTTGTGAGCGTATTATACGAAGAGAAAGAGCAGAAACTATCTTGAGCTTGGACTTCGTGGTGTGCTTAGGTAAGCACAACACCACACGTGACCAATTCTAGCCAATTGAAGCGTTGAGGCTGAGCCGTGTGTCTACCTGCAGCTTTATCTTTACGGCTTAAGGCCTCCACTGCACCTCGATTTACGCCCTCGGAAGGCAGCGGCTGGATGTGCGGCGCTCGATCTACGCATCCAAAGTTCAAAATTCAGGCCCCGGATACAGAACGTGCAGTTCTCGAAGCTGCGCTTCGAGAGACGTTAACGCTGCAGGATATTATAGTACAAGAATTTTATATCATGTTAGTTGTCCAGGCTATGATTACAGGTGGGAAGTGCGGGCGTTATTGATGGAGATGGATTTAGCTTCCTCCGAGTTCTTCAATACGCCAACACGCAGCTTCCCGTCATACTTCTTCTCCCTCATCCACTTCTCCAGCGTCATCACTTTCGGATGGACCTTCCTAATCCACTCCATGTCTCGTTTCACCAGGTCGTTCTGCCATATTGCCCACCATCCCGTGAAGTTCTCCCGCCACGTCGTGGACCCGTCCCCGTATGTTCGCTCGTTCGCAATCGGGCCGTCTGTCCTGTTGAAGTTTTTGAACCACTCCTCGACAGGCTGCTGCAGCACAACGGCTTTCTGTCCTGTGACCTTCTTGAACGTTTCCACGAGATAATCCCACCCGACGATATCGCTCGCCACGCAGAGCTCCTGGCCAGAGACTTCCGCGCAGCGGTCGAACGTGTACCGTGCAAAGTACCCGATGTCGTCAAGAGCGATCATGGGGACGTGTCCGTTACCGACGGGTGTGGCGAAGACGAAAGTACCGTCAGCGCGGCGGTTTAGAGGCCCAAACATGACCTTGAGAAATTCTCGAGAATTAGTGCTCGTCGTTCACACCGCACAGAGAAGAAGACAAACGTACGCTGTATAACATGTCCATGTACGGTGTCAACCTGAGCAGGCTCCACGTCATGCCTGTATTGCTGACTTCAGTGGGCTGTACCCTAATCCAGTCGCCCACTCTGCCCTTGGCGTTCACGTGTTCGCAGTTATACATCGGGTTATAATTACCGACCTGCATAGCTGTATATTAGTTTATGTGCTTCACGCATAATCGCACGTCAAACATCATAGCTGAACTCACCTTGAGCGCATACTCCCCAGTGCTGTAGACATAGTGCCTCACGCTCTTCGTCATCTTCGCAATCTCGAAGATCCGCATGCCTGTATAGATCTCCTTCTGCTCCCCGACGGTGAACCCATCGGTGTTGACGAACGCGCCATATACGCCCTCAAACGCGGTAGCAACCGCATCGAAATCATCAAATGACCCTAGACCGCACGTCAGCACGAGCCTTCCAATCATATGTACATTACGCGCGATCGTCTGGGGACGCGCGAACATTGACGTACCCTTGACACATTCGACTCCTAACTCAGTCAGCTCTTTGGCACGCCAGTTCGTGGGATCACGAGTCAGCGCACGCACCGCATACGGCGATGGCGAACCATCTGCAGAGGGCGCGAGGAGACCGTCAATGACGGCTCTCCCTTGCGCACCCGTAGCTCCGATGACGAGAATGAGTTTCTTGGGAGAAGACATATCTGAGAACATATGCAACCATTAACAATGTCCCTTTTATACCTCGCTGTCCCCGAGACGCATTCCATGTTGCTGGGCTCAGTGGCTCTTTGGGGCATGCATCCTCATATAAGCGCCCAATGTCTAAGCAGCCCGAGTCAAAGTATACCGAGCACCGTACTCGGCGATGGCGAAAGTCAATGTGCAGTGCAGCGGACGTATTCTAAAAAAAGACCTGAATAGATGACAAAGTCATGAATGGACCACCCGAGGGCATAAAAAGTTCCCAGGCCTGGTTAGTCCATTCGTGGCGTAGTGTGTACGGTGGGACTTCTCGTTCCGGTCCCGATGGCAGGTAAACAACAACGTGTAATCCTCCCTTCGTGCTCTTCCGAGACCGCTAAGTTTGATTCTGCGTGTGGGCTCTCCAGTGAACAAAAGGCCCCGGAGCAATCGCTCGTCGCCGCAAGTCAGCGAGCCGTTCGGACGTGTACCCACTGAGTTCCGGTCACCGCTGAGCATCACAGCGGTAGCAATGTGCATGGGCGTGTCGACACTAGTGACCCGAGTGGCAGAAACGCCATCAGTTGAATTCACCGTGTTGCCCGAACTTGATCATCTTCTGTTCAGCAATGCGATGGATGATAGCAAGGGTCCACGATTGCAAGATATAGCCCGCGACCCTCAGCCGGTGAGCTTGACCGGCTCGAAGGACGCGCATGTCGAAGGCCGGCGTGTGTTAGACCGGTGAGAGGCGCTGCAGCGAACACTCGGGTAGGCGAGAGGCGGAATTCTCGCGCCGTGCATCGATCCATACTCCAAGATGGGAACCACGCCTCGTCGGTATGCAGATAGCTGATCAAGAATCCGTGGCAAAAACGCCTCTGGTACGCCGCAGCTGTTGTGCCACTCACTGGGCATCATGGCGCCGTCCCACCAAGGGACAGCATGATCGACACAATGGGTAGGTCTTGCAGGAGAGCCCGCGACACCCGACGGTGCGCGCCTGAGGACGTGAACGTTATCGTCGATTTGAATGATATGATAGATGGCATACTTCCGGCTAAGGGTCTGGGTGCAGTGGCTAGCTCGCTGCTCCCAGATTGTGATGACTTTGGGCAACAGTGCGGGTAAAGCGCAATGGATCGAAAGGGTTTTGACTGCTGCAGCCGCTCTTCGAGTAGGGCACGGGTTTGCCGCGGATGATATGCTGTAGCTGGCGCATACGATAAAGATTCTGAGCCTGTTGTACGCCTCATGCTAAAAAGCAAACAACAACGCCGTTGCAGTCCAGGTAAGAGTAAGGGCGCAGCTCAGCATGAGGTTTGCAGTTGTTTTAGTGAGCCGTATGCGCAGAGATGCTAGGGCACGACTGTAGGGTGTGCAAATGGTCTGCATCGTGCCAGAAGGACAAGATCGGTTTATCCATTGTAACGACCTACAGAAAGTCATCTACGGTAATGAATTAATGCACGCCTGACATGAATATTTCAGAGCGGAACTCACGAGGCAAAGTCTCGTGTCAAATGAGCCGAGTCCACGAGATGCCCAGCTAGTGAGGTTGAGAGTCATACCGTCGTTCTGCTCCTGTAGCTTTCAGTTCGTCTCGGAAATCAGGAAATCCAGACAGTGACACTTACCGTTACTTGAACATCGATCACGATTTATTGTGGGCATGCCAGCCGTCAGTGGCCCTGTTACTACGACCTTGAACCGGAAGACGTTGGCTGATGTCGGAAGCGATGGTTTGCTCGTGACTATAGGTGACTCTGAACGTATAATTCAGCCAAAGCGTGAGCTGTCTTCGCTGCACAGTAACATCACAGCAGCTATCTGGGAGTAAATCATCAAGAGCAAGATGGTCTGCAGAATGAGGCGCTTTTCTTTAACACGTGATCGACGTTTGGTCAAAAAGCGTCCGGATTTAGTTCGTTTGGAAATAATTGTGCAAATCGTTGGATGGACTTTTGCAACTAAAATGATCATGCCACCTCCACGCTCGCGATAACGACTGCCGGGCTTTCTTTCACATTTTGTTACACCTTCTCCTCGAAAACACCAAACTATGAGACTTGCATGTCTGAACGATGACTAGTACTCTTTCCGAAGAGGGGAGACGCAGTTTACCCCCCAGACACTCGCCACATCTCACTCTGCGAACAGCGGGGGCACCGATTATGCTACAGAGCCCACCGGACCATCTTGTGCGAACTTGAAGCTTGACTCTCCATCTTCCCGAGCTATGGAATGGAACCACACTGCCATGGACCTACAGAGCCTCTTATCTCATTCCTCCCATTGGTTTTTGAGGCTACTTCGCGCCGTGTCAGGAAGGGTGCGCCATCAAGGACCCTTTCCACCTGTACGCCACTCACGGAGTGCACTCACACGAACTCAATTGGCGAGGCTGTTTCGGAAGGCTTGCCACACGTTCCATGTTTCCCTCGATACACACTGCGCTACGCTATCGTGAGCGATATCCATATACGCCATCCCGTCTGTGACCTATCGATTGTGCGCAGTATCTGCAAACACCGCTTTCGCGCTTTCATCTGGCATCGTCAGGATGCTCTTATGCTTTGTTCCCGACAATAACTGGTGGACACAATAGTAGCCGCGGTGTGTATATCACATTATCCGTGCGGTTGTCATCTTCGAGTCTTCAGGTACAAAAGATGGCCGCATCTCAAACTATCGGTGAGTAATCTGACGGATTGACGCTATGAGATACTGACGCAACGCTTGTTGGGACCCCGGGACGTACGTTCGGAGGCCTACCCGAGACTTGGTCCTCATCGTCCCCTTCTTCCGGCTGGATGACCGAACCGCCTCTCAGCCTATCCTCCGGCGGGCTTCAATTGAATGTACCGCATGCTTGCGTGGTACCGATTTAAGTTTCTGGGTCCGATACACTTTGAAGACCTCACTCGTCTATGCTGGTCATCTATGTTCCGGGATGCGGTGCAAGAAGGCCACTCGTGTCCTCAAGTGACAACTGTTTGTCCTGTATTGCATTATGCCGGCACAATTCGCGCTAGTACGGGAGAAGCAAGGGACCAGAACCTGGCTGCGACCGTCAGGAAAACCGCTAGCCGATTATACTGGCGGATTTCCACGTTTCGCTGCAAGAGCACCTCAAGCGGAAATCACAGGCTTGAAGTGGCCAGATGTGTGTCCTTGGGGAACGTGGATCATGGCCTTTCGTTCTCAGTGGCTCATGTCGTCAATCTTGATGCTTTTGTTGTGGCGTTGCCACTGAACGGACGGGGAAGACCCCAGGACAAGAGCGCCTTTCGGAGATGAACTCAAATTCATGATATATATGAAGGCAAACCTTGCATCGTGACTGTTGTAAGAAACTCGCACCCTCGACACCCTCACCCCTCCTTTTAACAACTATGCGCAAAAATAACGTCGGTATAGGCCTTTTTGTCGACCATAAATTACTCGATGAGTATCTCCTTCGAAACACGGACGGCGTCACCGCTGAATGTTATATCGCGAGTCAAGCTGGCAAAGTACGGACACTATCATCATATTATCGGCTTTCTTCATAATTAATGGAGCACCTCGCAGTCGTTCGAGATACAGTATGCAGGCCGCACGACAGATCACGTCATGATGCGTTTTTTCGTGGATGGGGCCCTCATTGGAACATACTACTTACCACCATGTACGGATCAATGGATCAAAGGAGCAGAGACGGAAACTCCGGGCGTGCTCCGTCCGTTTGTATTTGCCGACATGACCACTACCGGTACATACATACATTCTTCTCAATAGTACCGCTTGAAATCTAACGGGGCTTGCACATACAGATGAGGATGGTATAGTGCAGCCAGACACTGCAAGGCTCGAAGAAGTGGGTACTATCAAAGTCGAGGCGTATAGGGTCGAGAGTAATACTACTACCTCACCCACGTTTACCCCATCGGGGTGGAATGATATTGGGCCTGTGCACGAGAAGGCGAAGAAAGGTGGCGGACATCGGGTCCAGTGCGTATTTGCTCTTTGTCTTGACGTCCCATTTATTGAGCATCGACAGACTCGGAGAGGGAATAAAGTATCCAGACAGCATGACCGTAGCTAGCGTGTGGAGAGATCCCATTGACAAGCCGTTTACGCGCTTCATATTTCATTACGCTCCTTTAGGTCGGTCTTTTCCCTCTCTACTGTTCTCATTCCCCCAGGCTAACTACGGGGTGCAGAACTTTTACAAGCTCGGCGTATCGCTCCTCTCCCCTCTTACAAGCAAGAAAACGTCGGGGTGAACACGATCGGGGCTTGGGCTCCTAAAGTCGAACCATGGGCTGGGTCATCGCGTAGAGGGTTGGAGGCTAATCAAGTTGTGGCGTCGGGTTCGCGCACCAACTCCGCGTCGTTCTCCCATGACATGAGCAATCTATTTACCATCAAGCCAGAACCGGAAGATGTCAAGCCATTCATCAAGCCGGACCCAGACGACTCTGCCACTCAATTTGCGTTACAGCAACTCCTTCGGTCGCAGGTGAGCCTGAGGACTAGCTTTCATGCTATACTCCAGGTGCTGATTTGATCCTCCTTTTCTTCAATAGGCAGCTTACCAGCGTCGCCAGTATTGAGCGAAATCATTATCATGATACAATTGCTTCTTCCAGATATCTCGAGATACCATCGCGGGTGTTGAATTTTCTTGTTTACTTCCTTGTTTCATCTTCGGGACATTTTGTTGTTGTTGCATGTCGTGTATCCACAGAACGTAATGATATGGAGTGCAATTATAACTTCTGAGGCTCGTGAGGCACGAGTGGACGCTAGAATATAGTTTACGCTGAGCGGCGAGCGGCGCTTGTCGGTGTCGCCTTTTGTCCTCTCCCCTCTTCTTGGATGGGAAGCTCATACGCCGACGACGATGTCAGACTCAGTCCAGTCCATACCAGTTCTCAACGCCGCGGAAATCTTTCTTGGAACAACTTATGCAAACATCTGATTGGACATGTGTTTACTCACTGCCGCTCTCAACGGTTGCCGCGAGGGCAACATCACGTCCGCTCCCCGTGACTCAGACCTCAAAGTCCTCTAGATGATATATCCGACTCTTTGCACCACTGGTACACTCGGTACTGATTCGAGTCATTTGACTGCTGCCGCTGTTAACACGGTAAATGATCACATTAAACAGAATGGTCTTGTCTCTGCGGTATTCATTTGCAACGCCAACTTGCATGTGCCATTATTCAGATAGCACAAGCCATCCATCCACTATGATCCTCTGCAATCCCGCTGTTGTCAAGGCGGGAGAGGCTGAATGAACGGAAGGAACATGAAGATGTCCGAGGAATCAACTGGTCAAATGTATCCATGGTGACTCTGCTCGACTCTGAGATGATTCTGAGCTTACTGGACGCATACGAGATGCATTCGGAGGCCTTACTCGGGTCTGTGACTTGTTTCAAAAACACCGTACGGACGCCCCTACACCAAGTCTACGAACAGAGGATTGATTTACTTCTCTTGTTGACGGGCTGCAACAGAATCTCCTGGACCAGATGCATGGTATTCATTCGGATTGCCAGACTGCAATACCTGGAGTACGCATGGTGCATTGGTCAATTCCCTTCATTGATCAACCACCGGTTCAAGTGTCCTTCCTCGGTAAGTTGTTATATCTTCGACGCGATGGGCGAGCTGACGCTCCTTGAGGACGAGCAACACCGAGAATGATAATCTCGATTCATCGCTTTCGAATTCTGATATACGGCAACCTATTGGATACCCATGACGGACGCTATGACCAGTTCTCTGCCAAATTATCCGAAGTCGTGGACGCGAGCTTAGTCCCTAGTACTCATCCGCTGGTGTCTCCATCACTCGTGGTAGCTTACATGCCACAACTGTGAGGTTTGCGGAGTGTGTGAAGGCCTGGCCTGAGAGTGGCGGTATCAAAATTGGTATGTTGATGGTTGAAATTAGCCTGTACTAGTGCGTTTGCAAAAAAAACGTCCACATCCAACTTCTGGTCATATTCTAAAACACCGGTAGGCGCTCGGCGCTTCATTATTAGGTGGACAGTCAGTATATATTCTATCCCAGACATTCCCTCCCCACAGCACAAGTCTCACAGCAAGCATCATCAGTCTCGAGCCCCCCTTTACCCTGTTGCTCGGTATTATGCTTAACCATTGGGCACGGGTGGCTGTCTCCATCGTCTGTGACCAAGTTCGCGTTCCCGAACATGGCATCAAAGCAGTCGACGATAAGAGAGCCGAATGCTATATTGCCAGTGAGGCTGGAAAGGTGAGCTTTAGTCGTACAACTCCACCCCGTAACTTACGCTTTTTCGTACAGTTATTCGCGATTGAATACGGAAACCGCCTACCCTGCGGTTTACTAGTCAATATTTACTTGGATGGCGGCCTAGCCGGATCGTTCTATTCAGCTCCCGGGACGGACTGTGTCGTAACCGGTGCGAGAATACGTCCTTCATTGGAAAGGCCTTTCATGTTCTCTTCGTTATCCACCACCGGTAAGCGATTCCCGCTATTACGCTCGCCCTTTGCATTTCTGAGAGCTACATCTCGTCCAGAAAGCGATGCTGTTGGGGATGTGGAACATGGCAGACTCGACCACTTGGGATTGATTCAGGTTGATGTATACAGATTTGCGGCAGAATGGGAAAGCCAAACATTTTGTCCATCACGGTGGGACAATGTAGGACCGGTCCGTGAAATTGCGAAGAAGTGCGGGACACACCAGATCAGGTGCGTAGTTTACGGATGATCTGCATAATACGCTTTTCTCATCGGTCAAAAGGTTGGGCGATGCAGTTATATCGAAGCCACGCCCGCAAGTCGAAGGTCACCTTCTAGATCCTATGGGCCATCCGTATGCGCAATTCATCTTTCACTATCGGCCACATGGTTTGTATCGTGCCCGTCAGAAAACATACTGAAAGCTAACATCTCGTTCTCAGAGGTGTTGGAGGCCTCTGATATAATATCTCCACTTGCGGCATCTCGTACCAGACGGGTTGGAACGAGCACTCCGGATAGTAGCTCGATGCTACACATGAAGACCGAGACTTCTATATTGAGCACGAGCTCAATCGACGCTAGAGAGGGCAAACTGCACACTGGGGTAGAGAGTTCAGATGATCGATCGCAAGTACACCTGCTGAAGGTCCGTCGCGTGTTATCAAAGTGTGTATCACAGACATATCATACTGAATAGCTTCTCAGGTTCGGCTCAATGGGGCCGCAGACCATATGGAGGTTACAAAGGTCCGCGCTGGGGACTCGCCTACCTACGATTTGCCCGGTTTTCAGCGCAGTTCTGTTGGAACACGAATGAAGATCAATTACTTGACTGCGGACACCTGATGGATGTCAGGCAGCTTTTTGTACGCTAAAGTAAGCCTGTAATACCTGTCCCTGGCTACTTCAGGGATTCAAAGTTATTCTAGATTATATCCAGCTTTATTGTTGAGATTTAATATGTAATCATGCTACGTTAACGGTATCGCACAGACCATTGATCTGTACATCGGTTTCCAACAAAAATCAGTATTCCATGCATGCTGCCTCGACCGCTGACCTTCCCATCGGGCTTATGGTTCCATTTCTCCGGGAGTGCACCCGTTCCCACACAGCCTCGTGTCGCTTGTTGAACAGGGCATACCTCTTACAGGCAAGCTTATACCAGGTTCATGCAGCACTAGCGTTGTAATTATCGGACTTTACACAGCTCACAGATGTATAGAGGGCGAACCTTGTTCTCAAGCGGTCTTGCGAAAGATAGCCGCAGACCAATATTGTCAAGATTCAGGTAGCAACTGATCTCGCTATAATCAGAGTCAAAGCTTCGCTCTTTGCCAATGTGGCGTAGGTGTCCTGCATCTTTACAAGGTCGCTGGATGTCAGTGTATATGAGGACTCCGTTGCGAAGTGCCTTGTGTTTTCAGCCGGATGTTGTGCCGCTGCCACACTATATAGGGTATCGACTCTCTAGTGTCCTACACAAAGATCAGTTCGACACTAAACATGTTGCTTGCAGTACTAGGAATCTCGGTCTCGATACACTCTGCTGACGATGTTGTGGAAGAGAGCGACGTTGCTCTGGCGACAAACGAGGCACGGTGCTCTATCGCTACTCATATTGGCCAAGTTCGTGCCTAATATTCAATCATGATGTGGTCCTGATTGCTGACATGGTCTGCAGCAGTTCACTGTCAGATACGACAACCAGAGCGGATACGATCTCACTCTACTCCTCTATGTAGATAGTGTTCTTAAGGGCACAGCCAATGCAATGCACGGAACTAGCGCTGCCATTATACAGGAGAAGCCCAATACAAGTGACACTTTCAAGATCACAGCAGGATTCCCAAATGACGGTACGTGTCTCGATATTTCCTGCAGATGCTACAGTGTCACAGCAAAGCACCATCTAGACGAGACTTTAGACGTTCCTACCGATCATAGCAAGTCAGGCACTATCGAAGTGTTTGCGATGCGTACCAGTGCTAGCAATTCCGCATTATCTCCGGGTACCCAATCTGTGTCTGCTCCATCGGTGTGTAAACAGCCCGGTCTGGGCGGAATATCTGATAGCTTGTGTGTGAGACCAGCCTTGAGGTTTATGTGTTTAATAACTTTCCTCTCGCAGCCCGACCGTCATCCAGAAAACGCCGCCTTCTGTCGCAGACCTGACTGTCGAGTCTGCAGTCACTGACATCAAAGATGCATACGCTTCTTTTACTTTCCGCTGCAGAACACGGGGTCAGTGACATTTCGAATCATCACTGCATCTTCTAACAGGAGCGTTACATAGTATCACAATCCATGAGCAATACCCTGTCCAGGAGGTCACAGATGAAACGACGCGTACCGCCAACGCCGTTATCTCTTCGTATGGGTAGCTCTCAACTTTTGTTGCGTCCAGAGCCCTCGCCAAGCATACGGAGTCCCCGTTTGCCTCGAACTCCGAACGGAGGGTCGAGGGTCTCACAAACCTACCAGTTAGAACAGTCTGTACGTGACGATGACCCATGTTCTCCAGCCTTAGAAACTGGTCAATCTCCCCTCCGTAAATCCTGCGGTATGCGCTCAGCTGCTTCAGGATGCTCTGGGACGTGTGTAGACGTATCTGTTTTGCAGGTTAGTCTGCGTCTCATCGCAGGAGCTGAACATTAAACTTACTGTCTATTCTATCGTTTCTAAACAGGCTCAATGACTGCCATAACTAGGCGTCTCAACGAGGTGGATGTAAAGTTATTGAGGCTGGAATCTGGCATAGCCCTGCCACATCCTATGTCACCTGCAGGGGGGCACCCTTGAACTGAGTCCCCTGCTTCTTGCACAGCCCCCAGGGCTATCATTTCTCTCCAATCGAGCGGACTGAACAATAGATGTGTACAGAACGACGCTTGATTTGTATTTGGTCTTTTGACATGCAGCTTGAGTCCTATGTTGATTATCTTGAAGGTCTGAAACTTTCCTCAGTTTAAGAAACGATATTTACGTAGGTACATATGCAAACATTACCGCCCCTCTTGCGATGCACTATGGCAGTGCGTGCGAAGGTCATCAAGTGAAATGGCAAGCTGCAGCGGTTATATGGGCGTTTACATGAGCGCTCATCGAAACACGTGGGTGGCCATCCTAGGATCGGTCCTGCCTTTGTGTATTGCTTTCTCATGCAGTGACCACCACAGCTCGGACTGTTGTATATAAACCGTCTTTCAATCTTTGTCCTTCAGGTTACAATGCCTCCTCGGACTGCCCGCAAATGCGTTCCTCATCTACCTCTCGGCTTCATAGACGCATTGTGCCAGGAGCCAATGATGCAGACATTTCCCACCAATACCAGTGCAATCTTTACTGAAGCATATCACAGAAGACGTCTACGCATAGTGGACCAAACTGATTACGCGGTCAGTGCAGACGACTTTGTGGACCCAGAGCCTCTATACGGTGCGGACGCTGTTTCGAACGTGAGACAGACTGCATTACACCACGCCGCGGCGCGTGCAGATGCGATCGCGGTATGCGAATTGATTAGGTCGGTCTGTAATTTGGTGTCTCTTTTCTTCGCTGACTCATAAACTATGGTACAGATTACGCGCCACAATCGACGCTAAAGACTCTGCAGGCGACACACCTCTAGCCGTCGCCGTCGCCGAGTATTGTTCTGTTTACCGAGATTCAAGAAACAATGCGAACTGTGCTGGCGGGTCCACAGCACAGAGCCTTAATGACGAGTGGTGTCTAAGACAGAAATTCGTCATCACTGCTCTTGTTGAACAACATGCCGACGTAAACTTCACACGGGATGGTAACACATATCTTCACCAAGCTTGCGCGATAGGCGACTGGGACCTCATATCGCTATTCCTGAAGCATGGAGCTACCACACCAAACCGCAAAGGCCGGCGTCCTATAGATCTTCTTCAGTCGGAAGACGAGAGAGCGCGTTATCGGGAGCTGATACGTGCGTGTCCCACTGGACAACCTCGTCCACCACGCCTCTGTCCTTGCTTGTCCGGAAAACCCCAGGAACAATGTCACAAATCCAACAAACCAGTACCCTACCCGACATATTTTTATTGCATATGCGGCTCCAAGAAATCCAGTACCAACTGCGGTTGCCGCCGTCAGGACATGTCCATCATAGAGATCTGGGACGACAAACGCGGGACGATTCGCGCTCTCTATGCTCATACATGGGACGAAGAGCGTATAGGGAAAATCATGGTTGACAAACAGAATCTGCTAGAAGAGCAATCCACCAACGGCGTTGGCCGTTCCAAGCGCAAGAAAGCAGATGAGGAGAAGACACGTCGTACAACGATTAAGTACGTAGAAGAACTGTCTGAAAGAGGGGTGGTGGACCCTGCTTTTGCTTTCGCCCTGAAGCACGCCGGCGACCTCCCGAGGTATGTTATTTCCTTGTGTTCGTCTGAATTATCTCCGACGTCCAGAGTATCTAGACCGGGCAAGAAACTCGATCCACGTGTCGCAGAGATAACACAACTAGAGTGGAACGGATTTGTCGACGAGTATATCCGGTCCGGCGTCGATTCACGCGATCCCGTACTAATTGAACGCTGTGCTAAGATCAATCTTACCGGCGGTGCGCTGTATCGACAATGTGAAGGACCGGGTTGTACCAAGTGGGAGGGTGAAGAGCTTGTCACTCTCCGTTTGTGTTCGAAATGCAAAATCGTAGGTGACTGTACCATAAACACTCTCGAACCGTGGACTGACGTCTCTTAACTGGACATTTCAGGCAACATATTGCAGTAATGAATGTCAACGTGCGGCGTGGAAGGACCACAAAGTGATATGTGGCACAAAGAATCAGCCTTTAGTGAAGACACTTCCTTCACAGGCAAACCTTGGAACGACAGTCCTGTCGGATCTTGGCGACTTGGTGTCTTCCCTGAAGACAAAACTGCAGGAACTCACGGGTAAGACTGGAAAGGACAAAGGGAAAGAGCGATCTTTCGCCGAGTTTTATGAATAGACGATGTTTGTGTTTATGTCCCTTACAGTGTGTACCAGAAGAAGATACAAGGTTTCGTATGTGAACGGAAGACTCTTTCTAGGAACCGGATTGTAAGGACCATGAGATCCAATGCAGGAAGATCAGCAGGGCTTTCTTTACATGTGTTCGTCGTGATGTCCAATTACTTCAAGACAAACCTATGATCAAGGCGACAAAGGTGATGCCTACATCGTTCTCCATGTAAAAAGAGGGACCATTGTCCTGCTTCCCCCTACCTCCTCCAAGCCGTAGCCTCAGGCAACGCGAGCACAAGGGCACGCTTGGATATCGCGGAACTTAGAACAAAGACAAGCAGTGATAAGTATATTTGTGTTTACTCGTCGAATATATAGAAGGCTGATACAACAACACAGTTACGTCGAACATACTATCCACCTATTGTGGGAGGTATGAATCTCAATAGCAGCTAGATTGCGCCACGTGCGACCTTGGTTGAGCTTGCCGCCCGAACGTATCCCAGCGCTAGAATGGACAAATTACCAACGCCCACTCTGACAGCGAAAGCAGGTGACTTTGTCTAGGATTCAAGAGTATGGCGGGAGAAGCAGATAATACAGGAGGGAATTGACGAAAGTGAGTTCTTTGGTCCTCAATACATCTTAGCCGACGATGATGTCGTCAAGCTCGCTCAAGATTCCAAGCTCACAGATGTGGCGACGTTGGAATAGCATTGGCTTCATGCTCCAAAATATGGCGATGCTGATTATGTGATCAATCTCCTACAGATCCCACGTGTCCGAAAGCCGCGCTGACTGGTGAACGAAATGGGCAAGATATGAAGCAGTACGTCCTCTTTGATCAGAACCAATCAAAGTATGACCTCCACCTCTGCGATTACAGGCCGTATGAACTCTTTTTGAGGGTGGTCAACCCATATCCCGAGACGCTGCACTCCCAGTCGGTGGATAATCAGCTCGTTGGGCTCATACGCAAAACACAGAACTCTCACGATGACATCGCCTGTCTTCAAACCAGTCCTTACGCGCGGGGCTAACTCTATATCATTCACGAAGGTCCCATTCGAAGAGTTCAAATCCTGGATGAAGACCTGGTCGCGGATCAGGATAAGATTAGCGACATATCACCTGCGCCACATAGGCTGAAAACCCTACCTCATTGCCCTCTGACCATACTTCTGCATGTACACGGCTGACAGGAGTGTTGTTGAGTTGACTGAAGAAGAAACCGTTGCCAGTTGTGGCGACACTATCAGCGTTGTCGGTGTTCTGTCTTCCTAGAATGGCTCTAACTCCAGCTTCAAGGGCTATTGTTTTGTCTGGGAACTGGAAACCATCGCTACGGGCGGTGAGACGAATAGTAGGAGAAGTCGACATAGCGTTTGGATTGCAGGGGTACGTCTTCTGAATGGTTGTGACTCGTGAATGATTCTGCTGATGATGTTATTATAACGGAACGCCGACAACTGTTTGGTCTGGCTTGGCTTCACCGAAGACCCCATCCTTCGTACTATGTTGAAGCTGTGCGCTCGAGGCTCATTCGTGTCCATCACATAACGATGATGCTCGATTCGGGCGACTGCGATTAGTCGAGCCTCAAGCGCAGGTATAATTTATTGATGTGGCGATCCCACTACAGCGTGGTACACGCGTGCATCATAGTAGGTGCAGAATTCCAATTACGGAATACTCCCTAATCAACTGAATGCGCGTGGTCACAGTGCTGTACAGCTCGCCACGAACCGCAGCCCTGCGCTGCACGCTGCGAGTCATACAGCACCACGTGGTTATCGCGATGAAACATAGCCTACAGCAAATTTGGCAATGTATTGGTATCACTGCTCCGCGCCCTGCACTTACAGCACGCATAGCCTGTGCTGTCGCTGGCTGAGAGCTAAAGACACACTGGCTCACAGCACTGCCTTTGGATCCCACCTTTGTGGCGCCAGAGGTTCAAGTGTACTCGCTCTTTTTGGTATATCTCCTTCGAATGTTATAAAAGACCATGGAAAGGTGTGAGTACTATACAACTTCTCTTCAAGCCATTCAAGATCCAAAACAATTATTCATACTGCAATGGTATTTCCCCAAGCTCGTCGTGTCATGCAGACCCCGTGCTAAAACTCAGCTTTTGCAGACCAGCACATCTAACACCCCTACCATCAAGGATACCCTGTTCTCCGGCGGATGTTGCGGTTCCGGTGCTGACCTCCCCGCCGCCTCTGTCGAACTGAGTCCTACAGTCCGCCCTGCGTGTAACTGCCGGGGTACAACGTATGTTCAAGGATCATCCTCACAACAAATTATACTTACCCACGTTTTGCGTGACTCAGGCCTTGTGTGTGCGGGGATGATTGCCAGTGCACACCGCGAGGACCTATCAAGAGGGGGGATTCGGAAGGTTCTGCTCCAATCGTAGGTGACTATGCGTCTCGGAGTATAGCATCCTTCAAGTTTTGTTGCTGCTCTGGAATAATGGCCTGAACGTCGGACTGATTCCTACCTGACGTTCTTGTCGCCAATCATGCAGCCTGTACCCATCTAATTGTACCTAACTGCGTTTCTGTCGTATTCCTTCGTTATACATGATGTGCTTGCACCTGTGAAAGCGCGCTTGAAGTCATGCGTGTCCCTGAGGTCTAGCGTGTTCAATCGTGATACTGACGATGAGGTCGTTACAGACGCACGAGCAAACACGTAGCTATCATACAAATACTAGATTAATGATACATCCGTTGATCCAAAGCATAGCAAAAGCAATATAGAGAAACACTGAGCACTGATCCTAAGCGTCCGCAGAAAAGAAACCAAGAAGCCCCTTCGACGAGTCCGTGTCGTCCCCCACACTCCCCCCATCGGACTGGTTCCCGCTGTGAGTCTTCCCCCGCATGCGGATCTTCGTCAACTCGTCCCAGAACAGCGTCGGCCCTTCTTGGCCCCTGCACAAGAAGGCGCGAATGTGCTTCAGCCACTCTTTGATCAACCGGAACTTCGCCTCGCCCAAAGAGATGCCACCGGTGCTGCCGGGCGACGTCGCGAACGGCGGGAGGTTCTCTTGGTACGCCAACAGGGTGACCTGGGCGATCCAGTAGAACGGCAGGGCGTCGTGGAGGAAGATCGGCTCCCCGTGCCCGTAGATCGGCGTCTCGGGTGAGTGCAGCCAGCTCTGCAGCCAGTTGTGCAACATGAACTGGATGGAGAAACCCTCCGCCTGCGGTTCCAACGGCCGCTTCTCGAGGCAATCTTGGAAGAGCTTCCGGAGGATCGAGTGGGATAGCACGAAGTGCGCGAACGGCGTGACGATGAGTGGCTTCTGAGACTCCATATCCACAGATGTGTCTGAGAGTCGCGCAAGAGCATCTTGAAGCCCTAGTGGCCGGAACCGGTCGCGCCTGGTTCCATATGTTGACGATGCATGCAGGATATGGGACCATTCATCGCAGGTAGTCGCCCTCCAAAGAGCGTCCTCGCACGGTAGAGGAACTGTGACCTCATCGTGATTGAAGGCGGGACGAGAGGTAAAGTAGATGCAATGGCAACAGTCATGGAGATACGAAAGCAGTAGAGCTCTGTTATCTGATCGTTAGAACAGCGTTTGAAGCCCGTAAATGATAGGAACGAACCTTTTCGTCGTTTCATGGCAAGCCCATTCCCTCCACGAAATCTCGTCATCGATATTAGGCGGTACCCATTGTGTAACTCTCTCAATGAGACCGGACTGCCGTATCATCTGTTGACAGAAATCAGGAATCAACAAGATAACAAGGACGAAGAGATGTATAGATACTCACCATCACAAGCATGCCGTGATAGATACTGGAATGCGCGCGCTGATCTGGCCTCTGATGGAACAAACCAATGGTCTGCAACAGCACCACCGCCAAAATGAGATGTACTTGATCTTCCCATCTTGTCGGTGCTTTCGCCTGTACGTGACACCATCAGGATATGTACTTGAGATGAACAGCATATGACCCACAAATTCGCTGACGAGTTGATCTCGTGCTGATGCAAGCGTAGAATCGATGAACTTGCTGGCGGCCTGTGTTTTTACGTATATGGCCCCGCATGCCTGCATAGCGGAGATTAGAATGTCTGGCTTGCCGTCGACGGTGAAGGTGCCGATATGCATGATAGGCATCTGCGCAAGGAACATATTATAGAAGAGATGAACTGCAGTATAACATCGTCAGTCTTGTTCGGAAACCCTTTCAGATTGATATACGTACTGTATTGTTGGAATTCGGAAGGATATGGGATCGAAGATGGAATAATTGGTGAGATAGTATTGAGCATAGTATTGGGGTAGCCAGGCATGCCAGAAGGGTCTGCAATGGTCGAATTCTGCATGAAGTCTCCTGTCCCTGGCATAGGATATAGCTCTAGGTCAGGAGGAGGCATAGATGCCATGAATGGCTGCATTTCTGTCGTGTCCGTGGGCCAAGGGAACTGGGTGCTGTCAATTGACAGGTTCTCTACGGCAGAGAGTCCCGGTGGATTGTCAAATGAATAAACGGAGGGCTCATCAAGAGCGTCGTGGAAGAATTTGTCGAACAACTCCGTCGAGAATAGAGCGTTCAGTTGGTTGTTGACCTCAAGAGCGTCGTGTGCGAACGACCCCATACCAAACGAATCCACAGACTGCTCTTCCGGAATATTCTCCGTGTTCCCAGAGAAGATAGAAGACTCGTACGATGACAGGTCATCGGCTTCCCTGAAATCGTGGAACGTATTTGAAGGCGCAAAAGCGTGCTGAATTGCGTCCAAGGACAAGTCGGAGGTACTATGGTACAACTGAGGGGCAGAAGAGGATGAAGCGAAGTGTTGTGTCTGAGAATTAGAGGAATTCGCTGCCGGTGAGGTCTCAGGTACAGCGCGGACTTCCACTGTACTCGCTTCAGACTTCAACGGAGTAGAAGGACCAAGTCGGGCTTCGCTCGTAGGCGAACGTTTCGACTTCGTGACGGGCGTTCGCACATAAACGCATTCACGTTCGCGTATCTTGCACCGTGAGCATGGCTGTTGCAAGTCGCACTTCGTCTTACCGTCGGCACATGCTTGGCACGACTTTCGCCGGGAGCGGTCGGCTTTGGCGCTAAGAGATGTGTGTCAGAGGGGAGCTTCGAGTCGGAGAACAGTGATCCAAGACTTACGGATCTCCACAGCTGCGTTTATGTCGAGTGAGAAGGTCGCTCCGCGTAAATTGAGTATGACACCTCTACAATATGATGAGAAGATGACATAGGATACGCGTAGGGGGGACCTACAGGGCATTCGTGAGCTCTCTCGTTTGTATCTACACGCCAAACGCGCTTGTTAGTGAACGCCTTCCGAACAGCAATAATGACTTACGCGTGCGTAGATGCCGATGGAGATGAGTGACACGAGTGAATTTTGCTGGGCATATGTGACACAGATGTGTCTGTGGGATAGCTGGCTTGTTCCCGCGGTGTGCCCTCATCCTAGAAACATTCCCTGCTTTGGTGAGTTCGACCAGTTCCCCGTCAACCTGAACGAAAGGGGGTGATCCACGAGCAGAAGGCTTGCTTTCGGTCATCGTGTAGGGTGAGGTGCACGTCAAGAGCGACCTCTAAGCAATGAAGACTGAACTGTGAAGATGAAGGGAGAGAGCAAGAGCAGTCTGGCTCGCCGCTCAATCTTACATTGAGAGCCGCGCAATGTAGCCGCCGACATCGGCGGACCGTCAGCCACTCAGATCTACAGAGTGATCTGAGACTCCGGCCCCTGTTTAATTATCTCCGCTTGTTATGCTGACAAGACACTTACATTGGGAAGAAAAATTGCTGACAATAATGAGCATAGCAAGGGAGCACAAGGAAGCACATGAAGCGGATGGTGGTGGAGGACCGGAGTCTGTGCTCGAAGCTCTGTTCAACGTGCTCGGACCACACGCGCAGCCGCGGCTCGGCTTGCATGAAAGAAGTCGGTAACTATTTTACGCATCAATACCGCATTTACGATTCCTATAGTCCTTCCGGCGATCATAGATACACGATCAATGCTTCAGAAGCGTTCACTGTCACTGTCATGGCATTGCCATCGACAGTTACTGTCTCAGTGCTCTGCGTACCCTCCCTGCTGCAGGTCGAGGTGAACGACGCGCTCCCTCCTATCGTCACCAGAGCTCCTTGGTCGACTTGTGAATTTGCATTTGGGGCTGTCATTCTCTTGGCTTGTTTCGCGCCACCGGCAGTCGTCAAACCCGTAAATGTGACACTCGTGTTTGATCGTGCCCCAGTGCCGTCGAAGTAGTTCGTGTTGATAACCAGCAGCCGAACAGGGGTCTTTGATGACGAGAAGACAACGTAGACGCCGATCGCGGTGGTTCCATTGTCGAGCATAGCAACGTTGGCTCCATCTGCACCCAGGAATTCGGACACAAAGGCTGCGCCATAATACGGGGTAAAAATGGAAGACTCTCCCCAGAAACAGTAAGCCTGCAGGTGGAGGCAAGGTGCGCGATATTGTCAATAGTACGATCAACGAAATGGAGAGTGCTCACGCAGTTCGAGATCGTACCCTGGTGGAAATACAATCTATCGGCCCCGTTCAACGCGCCCTGCAGCACATAGTCTACGATCCACAACGCTGCCCCGAAGGTCTACACAAATGATGGTCTGAGCTCTGGTCCCACCGGCAATGACGGAAAACAAATGAGAAACGTACCGAGCTGATGCCGCCGCCGCCACATGTCGCTTCGATACATATCCCCTACGTCAGCCCTAAAGAGACGAGGAGGACCGCAGAAACGCTCACCGGAATTCGTCTCTCCGAGGAAGTATTTGATACCTGCAGCATGTGCTGCAGCAGCTTCTGATTTGTACTGGCTTGTGTACGAGACGATACCTCTGGGTTGACAAAATCAGACCGTGTTAGCACAGAGCTTGCGAGACTGACTTACGAATGGCTCATCAACTCCGGCAAATTCGTGCTCGCGCCACCGCATGCAGATTGAGGGTACGAATGCCTCGATACTGACTTCAAAAACGCGATACCACTCGAACCAATAAGCGTCAGAAAATTCCCAGCATTCCAGGAGAGTGTTACAGCTCCTTGAAAGACATGTCCAACCTAGGTTTCGAATGCTCTTGTGTAAAGATAGAAGAAAGTAGTGTTATTGCACTCACCGAGGAGGAAAACGTAGTGAACCATGACCTCTCGCTGGCAGCGTCGAGACTCTGGCTCCAGCCTTGACCTCCAGCAACGATGATCGGAGAATTGCTTGCCCAAACTGTCATAGGTTGAGTTCGAATATACAAACAGTGCACCTGAAGACCCTCACTGACATTCGGGCTCGTTGCCTAGCTCAAATGCAAAGAGGTTAGTCATCGTGTTCTTTGCCAGCACTGCTGCTGCCAAGCTCGCCGACTGGTTGTTCAGCTGCCGATTGAGCCCCATCGTCACGGCGCCCTCAAGTTGGCCCGCAAGCGTGATGAACGGGGGGCCATACGTGAGAGTATCCGGTGCATCAGCTGGCGATGCCACTGTGTAATTGACAGCGACAGGTAAGTCTGGATCGAACGTTGCGCGGTCTCTGAATGTATACCAACATCAGACTCGACAATCGAATTAGACCGAATATGCAACTTACTGTGTAGTTCCACCGATCCTGATTGCAGGCTGTGCTCCGCGAAGGGCTGCGATGTTGGCTAAGCAGTTGTCCGTGGCTGCAAGCTCCGTATAGCCAGGGAATGCGAAGAACTCGATGGACACGCTCAGGAGAGAGGGATCTATCGTAGCAGTTGACGAGGGTGGCGACGTCGGCACGCTGATGGAAAGCGCAGTGGAGACCTTTACAACGGCTAATAAGGCTGTCAATAGGGCGTACATTGCGGCGACCTTGCAGATGATACAGGTCTTCTCTGGCCTTATAACCAGACGTAAACTTCTTCGACTACGTTCCACATGGTGATTAACCTAGCCTCCGTATTAGACCTATATGCGCATTCATTGGAAACAGCGGATAAAGGCAAATCGGGCAGTGAAAATCACGTACGTATAGGCACCACATGTGCGCTGAGACGAAACAGAGTGCTTCGACGGTATTATCCCGGAGCGAAAAGAATCCGTCTATCGGGGAGAGCCGCCGTTCAGCTAGAAAGTATGCCCTCCACCATCATCTGACCCGTTCTTCTGCGTGTGACGGCGCGAAGAGCGGTCCGCCTGTTCATATGCGCAACTTCGACACCTTAGTAAAAGCTCGACCAGGTAGATGGATAAGTACTCACCTGTATCTCTTACAGCAACGATCCAAAACGAAAGCTGACTGAAACTCGCACACTCGTGCACAGTCCAAAATCCACAAGTAGATCCTCCAACATATATACATACAGCATATATCCACCCAAAAGGGAAATCATCGGTATCAGAGTGCATCACCATCAATGGGTGAAGGGTTGGTACGCTCCTGGGGAGAAAGGGACAAGACGAGAAGGAACTCATGGCCCTCCCTCAACTTGCCCAGTTTCCATCTGTTGACAGATACGTAGGTATCCAGTGTTGCTAGCGGCTCCCCATGGTCGACGAAGAAATGCGTATCCGCCAGAGATACCGCATTATCTGTGCACGTTTCCTCGAAGAGCTCGCCATGAAGCTTCGCGCTCTTCAGGTAGTCTACCGGGGAACACTTCATCACATCGGCAGCATGCTCACGGATGAAAGCCAAGTCAATCTGCGCAATATCGACAACTACCGGAGATCAGCACCTGCACAACCTGCTAGTGCCAATTGTGGAGGTGTACTTACGAGCTAGATTGGTGAGGGTGTTAAGTGCGGCTGGATGCGTAGAGGCTATACCGACGATCGAGACGCCATGGAACCACAAAGTGTCTTTAATTTCGCGAAGCATGCTCGTAGCTATATGCTGTCTGCGGTGCTCGCTGTGGACGACAAGCTGCGTGACCCACGCCACGGCCTCTGCACACGCATTAATGGGGCTGTAAATTAACACAGGCGAGTACACTCACCTTCGCCACACGTCCATTTAGTCATGAAGGCGTGTCCAACGTGCACGTTGTCTCTGTATGCTATGACAAGTGCAGTGTTCTCCGGGCTCTTAAAGCACTCCCTCCGCAGTCGCTGTACGGGCATCGTCACACGAGCAGCTAGCAGTGGGCATATAATTCAATACAAGATACAGGATGAATGAAGCAGATACTCACCTGGCTTCACGGGACGTGGCGCATGCACTCCCCAAATCCCATAGTGGGAGCTGAAGAGAGCAGCACACGAAGCAAGTTGTTCGTCAGTGACATCGGGACCATTGATGACCTGCAGGCGCAGATCACTGGACATTTCTATGAAGGAGAGGCTCCGATGGGTTTGTAGACGACGAGGGATGCTTCTGAAGAGTGAAGGTCCAGCACGGATGCTGAACGAGTATTCTGCGTTGCAAGCATGTTGTAGTTATATTGCAGGGAAATAGACGCCTGTTCCTCGAGGAGGCCGGTACTTTTACGTATCCTATACGTCTCTCCAGAGCATAAGGACTGCAACACACGGAAAATACGACACTCGTGCTCGCACAGTGATGGATGTTTTCTTGAGCTGAGGACATTTCGATATCACCTATGGACCAGGTAAGGGGAAAGAGGTCGCTTCACTAGCCGCGATCTCATGGGAGTAGAAAATGCATCAATGGGATATGTGTGTACGGAAGTACATGCAGGAGTACAAGAATGTGGTTGAGCGACAATGGGATGCGATAAAAGAAGATAGAAAAGAAACATCCTGAGAGAGCGAGACTGATAAAATACACATACGAGAGACAGAACGCCCAATCGTACATAGATAGCGAAGGAGCGATTGCGAGAGAGGAGACACGCAAGTACCAGAACAACAAGACAGAGAGACGGAGAAACAATGCTGTATACACAAGAACGAAAACTCACGATGAAAGGATGGCGGAGGATTGAGCCCGCGTGATGCTGATGATGGATAGTGAACGTCCACACTCCCAATGACTGAAGAAACCGAGAAACCGAGAAGAGATAGATCAAATAAAAAAGAGAGGGGTCCGCCGCCCCGCGGGCAAGCGACCTTATGTCCTCCCCGTCAAGCTTTGCACCAACGTCTTGATGCCACCAAAGCGCGGCTTCTGGCTGCGCGACAGCCCCGACGACTCCCGCCAAGTATCGCCCCCAGACGAGAAGCCCATCTTCGCGAGCTTCTGCGCGCGCGCGGCCTGCCGCGCCTGCGTGCTCAGCGACGCCTTGCGCGGCACGAGCTCGTGCAGCGTGTCCTCCGCAGGGCACGTCGGGAAGCGCGCGAGCGGCGCGCCGAACGACCCGCCGTACGAGAGCGTGGTGTCGGGGTCGGGCGTGCGCGACCGCACGAGCGGGATGGTCGGCCGCAGCACGGGCAGCGTCTCCGAGCGCGTCTTGATGTGCGCGGACGGCGGCGAGATCAGGCTCGTCGACGACGACAGCAGCACCGCGCCGTGCAGCCTGCTCGAGTTTTCCGGGTTCGAGATCGACACGATGTTCGACCGCGAGCCCGAGCGGTCGGCGCTCAGGAATACATCGCCGGACCCCGAGGCTGCTAAAAAAACGCATTTATCAGTATCCCTGCTAAGCGATGTCATGGAGAAGACGATATACGCACGGGTACCACCACTCGTGTGCGGCCGTTGCTCCTCCACATCGCTCACACTGCGCGCCCCCGACTTCTCCTGCAAGCTCAGCTGCCGATTGAGATACGCCCCGTGACTGTTCACGCTGCCCATCATGTGCACGTTCAAGGTGCTGCTCTCCGACGACGACCCCTGCGACACCAAGCTCTTGCGCTTGTCTTCACGCGCTTTGAACCGCCGCTCGATTGCTAGACTCTCGCCGTACGCCGCTAGTCGCGCACTCAACGGCGTATGTCCCTCGCCCAGACCGAACGACTTGCGCTCCGCGTCGTCGAATTCATCGTCGTCATTGTCTAGGTCGAAGATGCGCTGCTGGGCGAGCTGGACCAGTGCCTCAGCTTGTGCGTGCGATGAGATGTTCGTGATGTCGATGTCCAACGGTGCATGCGCACGCCGACTCGAAAGCGGTGTCTCAGCCTCAACGTTCCGCGGCTTCTTCTCTGGCGTTGTGATGTCGATGGTCTGCGGAAGATCGGTAGGGGTAGAAGACGGCGAGGCGATCATGGGTACGGGTAGGCTGCATTGCTCCAGTGCTGGAGTCGGCACGTAGCTGCTTGGCGGTCCACCACTCGTGTCCGTCGCCATACTGCTCAACGAGTCACCTCGCGTCCTCGTATCCAGGCTCGTGGACGGTGTAACGAGCGTAGGGGCAGTGGGAGTCGGCTCTTCGACGGGTGGCGGGCAGTTGATGCTGAACGGACACTCAAAGATGTGCTCGTGTTTCTGTGCGTCCGGCATCTTCGTGTCCGCGGATGCATTCTTCTCTCGCAGCTGAATGTCGCTGAGGCGGCTCTTCAGCTCGCCAATGCCGACCTGCGGCTCCACAGGGTTCCCATACTCCTCCTCCTCGTCCCCCTCCCGCTCATCATCCTCGTCCTCGTCCTCCTCTTCAATATCGCAATTCTCGCCCCACTTCTCCTTCCCGGGCTCCTGGTGCATAGGCGCAGGCGAAGTCGTGAACAAGAACGGCTCCGGCTCGCTCTCCACACGCAAGCCCCACGACGCCGCCGCAGCGCTGCCCGGACTACGCGACAGCCCCGAGCTCGCCCCGCGACTATGACTGTCCCCGCTCAAATTGTGCGCATGCGCATGACTGCGCGGCTGCGACTCGCTACGGCGCGCGGGGCTCGCCGTCGTCGCGTCGAACCGGAGCGACCGCCCCGAGCCGGACGCCGCCACACGGTTGCCCACGCTACCGCCACCGCCACCGCCATCGGGGGGAGGCCCGCCGGACGCAGAGCGGCCGTGTGCACGCAGGATGCCCGCGCGGATCGGAGAGTGCGACGAGCTCTTGTTGCCGCTGCCCCGCGTCTCGCCTGTACCCGTAGGCAGCGTGGCTTGTGCCAGGAGACTCTCGCGGGAGAGCGCATGGTGCAGCTCGGCGGCTTGCACGGCGGGCGGGGTCACGCTGGAGGCGGCGTTGTCACCTGAGCGAAAGAGCCGCTGGTGTAGCGACGACTGGGTGTTGGAGGGCGAGGGGTCGGCGAGCGCGAGCATGTCGGTCGAGCGGCTGCGCAAAGACGTCATGGCGAGCGCGCTGAGCCCGCCGGGTGCGGGACTCGTCGACGCAGACGTGACGGCGGAGCTCGGGGAAGAATTGTAGCTCGAGACGCTGTCGGGCGTGTCGTTACCCTTCTTGAAGATGTTGAGAAGTGATATTTTGCCCTTTACGCGCGACGCGGACGGCTCGGCGTCGTTGCCCGCGGAGCGCGGGCGGTGCGTGCTCGCGGTGGAGAGGTTGGAAGGCCGGCGGCTGCGATGCGAGGTGGGGACAGCATGATTGGGGACTTCGAGCACATGGGGAAGCGACGGCCGCCGTGGAGGGAGATCTTCCTCGATGACAGTAGAGTCGGGGCTGTTGTAGTAGGTGTATTCGCCAAGTGGTCCGCCGAGTGGCGAGGGGGGTTCGTTGGATGGAAGCGGACCGGCAGAATGTGGGGGTGTGGCAAGGTTCGACGAATGCGAGGACGAATGCCTCAATATGTGTATCGCGTTGTCGATGGAGCGCTTCATGCGTATGCGCTTCCTCGTCGCGCACTCCTTGCAATCGAGGGACCCACAGTAGGGGTGCGACTCCTTCTCCCGGAACGTCTGGTCCTCGGGGTAATAGGAGCCGATTGCTTCGCGTTCCCTCAGATCTTTGTCTTTGTTGTGACACCACTCCCTCAGCACGTCCGCGCTTGCCGTGAACCCGTTCTGGCGCGCGAGCATCTCAGGGGTGATTCCGTGCTTGTCTGGGCGGTCGGGGTGCGCGCCGTGCAGCAGCAGCGTGAGCACGAGGTTCGTGTGGCCGTGGGCGGCGGCGAAGTGCAGCGGCGTAGAGCCTGAGGCACCCGCGATGGAGAGCGGGGCACTAGTGCCGCGATGTCTGTCGTTCGAGTAGCGGCGTGGTATCCTGCGATCGCACCTCGTCAGTGAGACGTCTCACGTGAAAAAGCCACACACAAGCGTCGCTCACCGTGGTGCGTTGACGTCGGCTCCGTGCTCGATGAGCAGGCGCACCACCAGATCGTTTCCTCCTGAGCACGCAGCGTGCAGGGGAAGGACGCCGTCCAGCGCCGAGTTGACCGGCTGGCCGTGATCTAGCGCATACTTGACCAGGCCGAGGTTGCCACTGAGTGCAGCGGAGTGCAGTCCATAGTCAGGGACTGGAATCGGTGCGCTACGTCAGCGGAGAGAGACGGTGGACGAGGAAAGGAGGCACGCACAATCAAGGACCACGTTGTACTTGGCCTCCGCCCTTTGTGTTCTTGATGCCCCGGGCATGGCTTCTCGTGCGATCAAAGGTGCTATAGGAGCTGCGAGAGGCCCTTCATATACTCGAGTCGGATAAAAGTTTGTTTAAACGAGGTGGCGGTTACAGAGCAAGAGACGTTAGAGTCGGGACAGGGATGTTTCCGCTGTCAGTAGTCCGGGCTAATTGTGTCAAGGCAATCAGGCGGTCGAGAGATCTGTATGGCTGTCCTGCCACCGAAGCGATATAAGACGGGGTGGGAGGAAAGCGGCGGGTGGGGTGTTCGTTCTGTGGTGTTCGCCGCTGCCCAGGGAGCTGTGGTCGCCGAGAGGGACGGTGAGCTCGAACGTGGTCGTAGTTCGTTCAAGAGGAAGGGACTCGGGCGCGGGTCGGCGAATAAGGAAAGCAGTTTCGGCATCGCCCACGCCGCAATCCGGCGCGCCTATCCCCACCTCGATCCTTCGCCGCCACAGAGCAGACTCAGGGTCCCTTAGCCTCTCTTCCCTTGAAACGGCGACATATCCCTCCATGTCAAACATACATTCCCAGCGAAACCCGCCACAGACAGACAGGAACTGTACGGCCACCTCCCTCCAAATTTTTCGCTTTTCCTTCGAGCAACATTTTACCCTGCTCAAGGCGCTACACGGCCGATAATTGTGAATCTGATAAAGAAGATGCAGCCAAGCGGTTCCAACAACATGCAGCCAGTTCGCCAACCCGCCGTCATGATAAGCTCAGATGCTTGATACCTACCCAGATGCTACCTCCACTGAAGGCTGTGGCGAATAACTCTCTTTCTAGGCCTCGTAACAAGCCTACACAACGACGGTCAAGCCGCAATCACCCTGCCTGTGCTGCACTATCTGCGCGGGAGATGGGCAGACCCCGAACAGCGTCGAGCACGCCGTCCGATATCTCCAGGGTCCACGCCTCCACCTTCGCTCGGAGGCCGTGAGTATCGGACATGACATACGCGCACTCTTCAGGAAGGCGCTTTGACGTTGGGAGCTGCACATTCGCTTCTGGCATGAGAAGAGGAAGGCCCCAAACACACACGCTGACGGCTGCACTATGCATGCCAGTTCGTGCCAAATCGTACGCCGCTATGTTGTCTACCAACGACTTTGGACACTACTTACATGCGCCACCGCCTCTGTAGAAACGATTCAAGCGTCAAGGCGCCTCTTTGATTTTATCCGAGACTTCCCCGCGTGCAGCATCGCCGCCTCCTTTCACCAAAATTCTCTCCGAGCATGCCGCCACCAGAAAATTGGAAGCTGGAAAGCGTTCAACTTCCAGCTTACAAAAACACTCCACGGACGTGCGTAAACCCGTGCGTAGTTGTGCGCTCCGAACACCATGTTGCGCTTGGTAACAAGCTCACAAGCTCGCAAAGTGGAGTTGCACGAACCACGCTGTTCATCCCCAATCTTCCAACATAAAAAATGACCGCTTGCCGGTCTCCACTTCTCGGAATGCTGTTTTGCGCGAAGGCCGAGCAGGACATTTATTCGCCGGAGGCGATCTGCACTGCGTTTAGCGATAAAATAACCACGCGCTAGGATCGACCCGGAATTTGCAGATTCTGGGTCGATCCCAGGCATATTCCAGTAAAATAACACAAAACCTGGGATTGACCCCTTATGTCCCGNTTCTGGGTCGATCCCAGGCATATTCCAGTAAAATAACACAAAACCTGGGATTGACCCCTTATGTCCCGATTTCGCATCGATTTCGGGGATGTTTCGGGGACGATAACGTGTGCGATCCCAGATATACCGTTATTTCAGTCCAGTGGCATACAGGCTCATGCAACTGGGGCAGATTCTGGCTGGTCACACGTATTCATGCAATATGAGTTGTATTTGCATAGCGGGCCAATAGTACATGGTGCTAAATAGTTTATTACAATAACTTCAACAATACTAGGACCTACATTTCGACATTAATGGTCTGTGAAACCCGCGACAACGCAGTCCTAGGTTCCAGTGCACGGGCACGCACATGTACAGTGTGCTGCATGAATGTCAGGCTGCGGAGTACAGAAGTCAACGGGCTGAGCGCTGAGCTATGAGTCGGACAAGTGCCGAGTAGAAATGACGATGACTTACTTACACCCGCTGCGCATATACCCGGCCTCTCCTCAGTACTCATGGCTGTCGCTTGCAGTCTCGTGCACTCACAGGGATGAACCGAGAACCTAATAGCACAAACACATGAGTTCAGGTGAAGTCCAAGGGAAGGAAAAAGAGAAAGCAAGTTTGTGAAGCTTCCCCACACATTGACACGGCGTGTACCGTGGAGCTAACAGCTCAGGAAGGAGACATATCCCCGAATATCGACACGACTATGTCGTGGAGCGAACAGCTCGGGATTTCGATAAGAAAATTAATGTAAAGCTACATTGTGCTGACCGGTTTCAATAAGACGACAATACAACAGATGGCGCCGCCGTGCTGGTGGTAGCGGTCGAAGATAGTATGGAGGACGCGCGTCACGACTCACACGGTGCACTTTGACCTTCGCGTGCCATAGTACGCAGCTATATAGCAGGATGGTACCGGGATAGGACTGGAATCTGTGGATTCCAGTCCTATCTCGGCACTGTATGAAATAGTACCAGGATCCTCCTGGTATTGACCCAGGATCTGCAGATCCTGGATCAATTCCAGTCTGGGTTATTTCGACGCTAAACGCAGTGCTGGTGAGTGTCATGCCCAAGGTCACCGGTCGCTATCAGCAGTTTACGTCTTCGTGGCGGTTGACTCTGCGTGTTCGCTTGCGCCCCTCATCACTCCGAACTCTCATTAGCGAACACCGAAGACACCAAAATGAAGTCTTCTACTCGCCTCAACAAAGCCAGTCATGATTTCTGTAGGTCATATAAGGCTGTAAGATGTTCATTTGTTCACGAATGTGGGAGTCTCATGCTCATTGCTCACTACCATCTGCACTACGTAGTACGCCACTCACCGCTCACCCTGCCCCAGTTATAAGTTATACCAGCCGAACAGGCATCTCATTCTCAGCCCTCCCCGCGGCCGGCGCTCTCTCCCACTAGTACTCCCATCTGATATCGCGGTACACGGGGTCCCCGCGCCCGTGCCACATCGCGGAACCCCCAGCCTCGAATCCCGAATCACGGAGAGTTCCTCTTCGCAGGTTCCCACGACATTCTCATCCCATCCAAGCTCCCAGAATCCCACCTCTCGAATGCCGCCTCCCGCATCCCAAGTTCTCATCGCGCAAATTCTCAGCGCGCCCGCGCACATTGCACCCCATCGCGATCCTCGATTTCTCGATTCTGGACTCTAGACGGTATCCAGCCCGCGCCACCGTGCCACCATATCAGCAGCAAGCAGTCAATCGTCACTAGTGGTACTGCACCCGCCCGGCGTCGTTCGCATTCGCAACTTCTTCCAACGCATTGCTGCATCCTCGACAGCACCCTAACACTGAGGGAGTCTCGACGTGGCACTAGGAGCCCACGGTTCGCTGTGAGGACGATATCATATGCCTATATCAGTGCCCACATCAAGATTCAACGTGCCTCGACTCCCGACTCTCGACCCCCGCACGCACGTACGTCCCTTGCAGCTCGCGTTTGCACCAAGCCCGTTCAGGCAGCCCTTGTGTCTTGTCTTGTCTTGTGTTGATGCTCGACGCTGGACGCTGGACGCTCGCTCCGGGACATCGGGGCTCGGCATGTGCACCGCTCCGGCCTTCGTCGTACCGGACCGCTGTACCCTCCCCAGTCGCAACGCAAGCCCTCTCTCCCATAGTCTCCAACCAACTTGCGCGCGCGTTGCCTCTTGTCAAGGTTCGAGTGCATGAGCGCAAGAGCCACGTTCCTCCCCAGAACAGCACAGCCCACTTTGCCCCATCTCACTTCTCTCATCCCCCATATCATATCTAACATCTAACATCTCCCATCGCTCGCCCCCAGCGTCTCACCCACTGTCCATCGTCCATCGCTGTTTGCGTTTGATTCGCACCCTCTAATATAGATGGAGATCCCCTCTGGCGCTAGCGGGTCCTACGGGTCTAGCAGGTCACCTGGTCATGTGCTGCTGTTCGCCGTCGTCCTGCTTTTGTCGCCCTGCTGCCTTTTTGTTCTCCAATGCCTTGAGGCCTTGCCCATCATCGTTGTGCATCACATGGATCAGACCATCGCGCGACAATCATCATTGCAACAGCTGCGGCGGGCCCTGTTTCGTATTGTCAATCTTCCAACATGGCCTAGATAGCTCTGCCCCTGGGTCTGCGAGGCAGCAAATCCCAGGTTCGTGCAGCTGTTGTTCGCCGACTCGGACTCTCGAAGTCTCGTACCCTCGGACGCTTGGATTCTTGGAGGTGGAGGTGGCGTTGATGTCCGGCTGCGGTGGAGCGCGCCTCGTCTCCTTCCTGCTCGTTCGGTCGCCACATCTCGCCAGCGAGGGGACGAGGATCAACGTGGCGGCGTCGCCTTCTCCTTCGACAGTCCAGAACCTAGAACCAAGATCGCTTCGATGCACTACCACTGCGACCACGAACCAAGATGCGCCACCACTTGTCGCTTGTCGCTTGTCTGGTGTGTGGCGTGGTGTGTTGTCTGTCTGTGTCGACGGTTGCCACCGTTCGCTCAAGCTCAACGCTGTGCTTGTACATGTACAAGCATCGGTGCCGAGGCGACGATCTGTGCATCGGTGAGAAGCCGCCATCCTTGTCCGCGCCGTGACGTCCTTCCAGGGTGGCCACAATGACAGCAACATATCGGTGGTAGGACGAGGGAGGCGGGGCATCGCGAAGGGTTGCAGGTGAGTGACTTTCCATGGAAGCCTCCAGTGCTCGGTATTGTGGTCTGTGCGTGCGCCAGCTAGCCACACAATAATGTCTCCCTAGCACCGTTCGTAATTCAATGCAATGCGATGTGTGGCATGGCACCGAAGTTCCAAGCTACAATAAGTTCAAGAAAGAATAGAAGAAGCGCACCTGGGGGGTCATTGCTGGAAAGACACTAGCGTCGCTGGAAACGGAGGCACGATAGTTGCGACCCGCGGGGGCCTGCGCACATACTCGCTGGGTGCTGTGAGCAGCACAGTCCCGCGTCCTATGTAGTCGTACATTTCTATACTTCCAACGTTCTGTGCAGTGTGCATGGAATACATAGTACAAGGACATGACGCGCGGGGCGATGCGGGGGCGTCGGGCGCCTGGCGCGGCAAACCTTAATCGAGAAGAAGGCACGCTGCGGAGGGGGCTGCGCGTGCGCCTCGTTGCTATGCAGCGTGCATCGACATTGGTGCTCTTATGCAGTGTTTTTCTGTACCACGGGAGCTCCGTTGTTGTTGTTTTAATATATCAGACTTGCGGGCCCTGGCTAGGGGATCGCTACGACTGCGACTGCGACTGCGACTGCGAGCGAGCGCGTCGTCCCCATGAGCGTGCATCGGCCTTTTATTTCGCAATAGTTATCTTTCGCAGAGCATTTTCTGGGGTCCTCGAGGGTGCCCCCGGGGTGACTCATGTGGCGAGAGTGAGAAAAAAAAGCGACTCGTGGGACGAGAAAAGCGTGCGGCGGCACCTCGGCAAGTGCCATAATCTGAAGGCGTGCGCCACACAGGCGCTGTTTCGGGGACTGATATGGTAATTTGGTGGTTACTGGGTCGAACCGCCACTGGCAGACGGGCAAAGGCGGCCATATATGTCGTCGTCCTGTGTCTGAGCTCCTTCCCCGCCTCAGGCTGTGAGTCTTCCTGCCCGCATTGCTATGTGGCGTACCTACAGCATGGCTGTGCGAGACTAAATCCGTATTTCTCTCCCCTTAGATCCCTCCGAGTCACCGATAAAGCCTCGTGTATCACTCCGCGAACATGTAAGTACAATTGGCATCGCCGCATGTCGTCCTCTGCTAACAATGTGGCGTATTCATAAAAGGCCGCGCATTAGGTGAGCTTTCCGCCTCAACTCTTGCCTCTGTCCATGCCTATGCGCTTTGCTTACTATCGCCAAAGGTTTGATCTGTCCGCCGCTTTCCCCTCCAGCCAAACTCAGGAGGATGAAGCTTCCTCATCCCGACTGCCCGTTTCTCCCCCGAATACAACTGAAATCAAAGCTACAACAACTAAAGATGAACCATCTGCAGCGCAGAACACCAGCCCGACCCCGCCCTGCACGTTTAGCACCACCACACAACCGGAATCGTCGCCACATCCGCTGCAACAGCTGCGCCTGCGCCCCGCATCGTGGTCGGAGGACGAGTTCGAAGAGTTTTCCGACGACGAGTGGCTAGGCCGCGCCTCGCCCGCCGCCCAGATCGCCAAAGCACGAGAGAGAGGCGCATCTCCCGCACTATCTGCCTCAAAACCCTCAACACCGCTAAAACGCCCGGCGGGCTCCATCACTGGCATCTTCAGCCGCGAGGTGCACATGTGGGCGAGCTCGTCGATGTTTCCGCCCGCCGTGCATGCGTACGCCGTCAGCCCGTCTTCGGTGGCGAAGGGGGGCCCCGCGCATTCGCACTCGCACTCGCATTCTCCGGAGGCTCCGGAAAACGACGAGAACTGGCCGCCGGAGATGCACTTTTCCGAGAGCGACGTCGCGGAGTGGGACTCTGCGCCCGGCGGGTCCTCCGTGCATAGCGTGCCTCCAAGCGAAGATGAAGAATCGGGTGGCGACGAGCCCATGGACGTGGACGACGACAACGGTCTTGTTACCGTGACGACGAGCCCCTCCACGGTAAGCGCTGTACTGGCACTCTCGCTCTTTGTGGTCCCTCATTGCGCATTCGCCCAGCCTCCGCGACATACGCCTCAGATACGGCACGTGTCGACGCCCCTGCGCAAGGTACAAGCGCCGGATCCCGTAGATCCCGCTAATGAAGCTCAAGAGGACGCGGGCGACGCTCAGGAGGTCGCAGACTTGCTCACCGCAAACGACGAATTCGCGCCCACAACCCTTCAAGTCACACCCCCAATCAACGTATCCGCAGAGCCAACTACTACCCCGGAGCCAACACACGCAGAAGCCGTTCAACCGGCTCCAGGGGCAGGCGATGGCCTGGAATACGACGAGAAGCCGCCTGCACCTCCACGCACGCCACCGCGCCGCATCTCACGCTCGGGTCGGCGCGTCCCCCTCTCCGTGCGCCGCCGCGGACCCTCGCCCATCGTGCAGTCCACCGTCCAAGCCCCCGACACCCCCGCATCGGCCGCCTCCGCGGAGTCGCTCGCGGAGAAGAGCTACGAGGCGCCGCCGGTGATGATGTTCGGCCGCCGCAGCAGCCCGTCGCGGCCCATGCCCCTGGAGCGCTTCACGCGCGGCCAGAAGGGCAAGATCGCGTGCACCTGGACGCCCCCGCCGGGCCACCGGCCATGCATGCGCTCGTTCACGCGCCGCGCCGATCTGGAGAGGCATATTAGTACTGTGCACCAGATGCTGAACGTGGCGTGCGCGAAGTGCGGCGCGACGTTTAGTAGGCAGGATGCGTTGACGCGGCATCAGAGGGATTCGTGTGCGGCGCTGTTCGTGCATTCGCACTGACCATTGTGGGGTGGGCCGCGGACGCTGACGACGCAAGAGTGAAGATTGGAACACGGAAGACGGAAGACGGCGGCCCTACCTGTTCGAACTTATCTTTTTGGTTGAGGTCTCGGTCTCCATTGTATACTATCGAGCATCACCCGAACTCCAGTCTAACCCTGTTGAATAAACTGACGCATTTCTCCTATGTAACGTATCTCTCTCTCTGTCTTGACTATCATTTCCGCTAGAAATGGGAGCATCGATTGGGGACTGTACTACACGGACATGCTATACTACATTCCGCGGACGCTTGACACGACTAATACTTGCGTATGGCGTTGAGTAGGTGGCCACTAGTGGTGAATCATACTGTTAGCGCCAACTCCTATCAAGGGTTTGATGCTTTGAGGACAGAAATAAAGGATACTCCGGAGTCGAGGCTGCATATGTGTTTGCTACCCAATTTGGAGAATAACATGCAAGCTACGACGTCAAGCGTGTTGGTTATAGGCTGGCCATGTCGGTCATAGTATGCATGCATGCGGCGTGCTCTGATGACCCCATGTACAATAGCCACACCGGCTTTCTCGGATGCATCGGCATAGAAGGGTTTGTGAGGTATGCACAGAGAAGTACTCACAGGAAGTGCTATTATTATGCCTAGAGCTGAGTGGGCCGGTCACTATATGAATAGCGTCCCTGCAGGGTCAAATTCCGTCAAAAGCGAGGGTGTGGGCTAACCCCGGTGTTATTGTACACCAGCGGGGCTTCAAAGAAGCAGTGTACAGTATATGTTGGGCGAAGGTGTAACTGGACATACGTAGAGAGCAAAGAACTATGTCATGCAGTCCGATTCGACGAAAGCCCCTGCAATTGACAGCAGACAATGCTCAGTTATCCAACTGCAGGTCCTTAGACCAACTCTCATACTTATCCACATCCGCCGCAATCCCCTTCATCACATCCCTAAAGGTCGACACCGTCTCCTTCCCCAACGCCAGCCTCATCGGCGGATCGGGAAGCTTGGCCAGCTCGTAGACCTTCGAGACGGCCTTGGCGGGGTCCCCGCCGATGCGCAGGTCCTTGTTCAGCAGCCAGTCCCGCATTTGCACGGAGGCCAGGGAGGGCTTGGTGTAGGCCGGGTGCGCGGGGGCACGGACCATGTTATCGACGCCTTTAGTAGCGAATCCGCCGAACTCGATGAGGGAAATCTAGGCGAGACGAGACGTCAGCGTCGAGCATTGTGTAGGATTGCGTGAAGGAAAGTTCACCTTGATGTTCCACTCAGGATCAAGCTCGAGGGCGAGAGACTCCGTGAAGCCTTCCAACGCTGAGATACCCATTATAGGTCAGTCCCCATCCATCCTGTAAGATGATCTGCAGTCCACATACCATGCTTCGTCGCAGCGTAGTACCCCAATCCAGCCCCTGGAGCGAGCCCGATGATAGAGCTCACATTGAGGAGCCTCCCTCCCGACGGCTTATTCTCCTCGCGAAAGAACGCGACCGCCTCCCGACTAACATTCGCCGCGCCCCAAAAGTTGACTTCGAACATCGCGCGCGCAGCATCGTCAGGTGTGCCCTCCGCCTCTGCCAACACGCTATATCCAGCATTGTTGAATACGACGTCGACGCGGCCGTACGCTTCTTTCGCTTGTGCGAAGGCGTCGCGGATCTCTTGCGGCTTCGTGACGTCGAGACGCAGGACGAGGAGCTTGGTGGCGTCGTATTGTGTTTGCAGATCAGAGAGGGCTTCTGGTTTGCGTAGGGTTGCAATCGCGATATCGCCATTCTTGAGCACACGCTCGGTCATGGCGCGTCCAATCCCTGAGGAGGCACCGGTAACTGCAGATACTCTCAGCGAAGTACGATGACAACGATACAAAAAGGACTCACTGAACCAGATAGAAGGTGACATTGCTTGATATAGGTGTTTGGTGTGTATAGAAATGGGTTTCGTGAGCTTGGTTGTCAGAGGATGCAGATTCGACTCTGGAAGGGAGGCCTATATTTATACCACTCACCCAAGAGACCCTGCAGCCTGTGTACGCGATTACAGCCCTCCGAGTCGCACCACGAATACATCCAGACTGCGTTCAAGTTGCATCCGAACCCACATCGTCCCCCCGCGCTGAGGTACAGGTCGACCGACCTATATACCGATTCCCGATCGGGAATCTTCCGATTCGCTGAAAGGAGCGAAAGAGCTGGCGGAAAGCCTTCGCTGTGCTAGCTACATGCCGTCCGGATACGTATAGACGGAATTGTAGGCTTCTACATCACTGGGGCGTATGTTATGTGGCATCGAGGCGATCCGAGTTAGCGCTGGGCGCTTAGGGCGCTTGAACGACGACCTAGGACCTGAATGTTCAAAAGGAGGTTTCGTAAGTGGCACCAGAACAAGCTTAACACAACGCACCCTCATGCATACGCTGAACACGCTCTCTGATTCGCCGGGGTTGGCGGTGATCTCATACGAAAGTTGGGTTGACCAGTAAGAGGGCGCGCGGCACAGCACTCCTCCGTGAACCCTAAATGATAATGGTGAACCATCCTAAGTTTGCAAAAGAGCATCGTGAGCAGCCCACACACGTCCTCGTTGTGTTAGGGTAGAAGTAGAGTTGCACCTTGCTTACCCTCGACGAACCGTCAGCGTGAGGTATGGAATAGCAGGCCCGGACATGACTGCCAGCAAGACGCGTTCAGCGGATGTAGCTTCACTGCGGACTGACCGCATCTATCTCCGCTGTACATGACCGCTCAATAATCTAGACGCGGTCAGCGTGTCGTAGGATTGTCCAAAAGCAACCATGAGATGGATTGATTAATGGGAAGTTAGAGTTAGAGGCGTCATCTTAAAGCCTCGCCCGCGGCCTTAATGGCGAGTCCGTTATCTGGCCGCCTTGTATGCAATGTAGATGATTGAGTTACAATGTGCATTGAATGTCGAGATGCAGTCCCAGGCTTTCCGCATGTCTAGCTGTCGATGCCTGTTAGTTCCTGAATGTTCAGTATCCCGTGTCCGCTGTGCGATAACGAGGCCCGCCTTACGCGTCTTGCTGCGAAAGCCGCAGTGAAACGTACGCATCGCAACGAAACATGATGCGCGCAGCGCACCGTTGAGTTGCAATGTCGGTCGAGATCAATGCCAAGCGCAACAAAGTCCAAAATTCTCAAGGGATGTCCGCATCGCCGCAGAGTGTAGCAAGGCGGTCAGCTGTAGCCGTCCGTCGTGTCGAGTGAATTGGTGGCGAATTGGTCACTACTTCCCGTTACAACATCAACGGCACTCTCCTGACATCTCAGAGACGCAACCTTTAACGAATCCTAGGACGAATCGAGGCCAAGGAAGAGATGTAAGAACAGGGGACCGCATGAGATGAAGAACACGGGGCTGATGCGCAATATTTATACAGACGCTGGATAATTATCTTATCTTGACAATTAATCTAACCGGTTTTAGAACCCAAACATAATCTCCGACGAATGATAGTCACGACGCTGAGATAGAAAGCATTATATCCAGTCTCCGACCCAATATCTGGTTGTTTTCCTTATACTTCTGCTGACTAATATTGTGATAATATGTCCTGTTCCTGACAGTCTAGCCATTTCGGGGAGATCGACAACTTTCCTCCCGGTAGCCCTCAAAATATGGGACGGAGGACTTTGCCCCCATCCTCGACCTTCTCTCCCTCCGTCTCCTCCATTGTCCTGGCACCGCGCACCCTCACCCTTCTCATCGACGACGACCCCTCTCAACATCTCGACCCACCGTCGGTGATCAGGCATCGACTCGCCCCGCGCACCACGACTTCACGACGTCCGACCTGTGACGTTGCTCACACGAACCGAAGACTCTCTTTCCAGACAGGCAACCAAGCCAGTCTCATCTCTCTTCTCTCGACGATACAGGACGGTCGGCCGGGTTCAAATAGTCGCAATATCTACCGCTGTGACGTGCTCCATATCTATACCACTTCTTGACAAGCTATACCCGCGCAACCGCGCTAGTTCCACCACATAAACCAGGCAAACTGCATTCAGCGCGCCCTCGCCTTCTTAGATACCTGAACGTGATGGCGGGCGGACGAAGTCGCCCTTTTCGCGACGCTTTACTAGTCCTAGTCGGCGCCACATGCATGCACATCGCCAGCAGTTTCTATGGCGTGTTTCAGCCAGATTTGTTCTCTGGCGACATCATCGTAAACACCCAAGTACATCAGGAACCCATACCACCGCCACCGCCAGTCTCAGTAGCCCCCATTCAAGAGCCACCAAAGGTGCCCCCAGTAGTCCCGACGGTAGATCTTGCATACGAGTTCCCCGAAACGACCCTGGACTCGCACGCGCCGGGATGGACGCTTTTCCACAACCTCTACATGTCCAACGGAACCCTGTTTGTCGTCACACCACACCCATCCTCCTACTTCCCCGATATCCTGTATATCACGTCCACCGGTCTCGCCGCCGAAAACACGCCAGAAAATATCGCAGCTCGTCTGCCCACCAGCCACGACATCGACTTCATAACCCCAGAACAAGCGAAACAACGTTGGGGCCCCATCCCATCTAAGCCGCGATCAAAGAACCGCGTTTGGAACGTGCACGGAAACACCCTCCTCGTTAACGATCCATCGCAGTTCCTTGACCACTACTACCATTTCTGCGCTGAACTGCTACTCGGCGCATGGGCCTTTTGGCAGGGTTCCCACCATGCCAAGGTCGATCCTAAGCACGCGGAGTTGACCACCGCGCCTGACTTCACACGCGCGATCTTCGCTCATGCCAATGCCGACGGTTGGCGTGATCGTCCAGGGTTCAACTCATACTTCCTGCGAGCAGCGTTCCCATCGCTGACGGTCGAAGTCCAATCAGACTGGGAAGACCGTATCGCCTCGACGTCTTCGAGTGGCGAAGTCGCCCGTGCGTGGCATTTTGACACCGTACTCCTCGCAGACAGGTCAGCGGCGTTCAAGGGTATCATCTGCGGGACACAAGTGCATCGAACGGCAGGCGAGGCATTCCACTTCATGCGGAACAAGGGAAACCTGACGAGATGGTGGTGGGAGCCTGTGCGGCGTGCAGTGCTGCAGTTCGCTGGCGTTGACCAGAGGATTACGGATATCGGGGTACGGGCGCAGGCTGAAGTGGACAGAGCGAAGCTGGGCGAGTCAGCAGGCTCGCGCATCATGCGGCAGGACGTCGTGGTGACGTACATCGATCGGCAGGGCGTACGGAGACACTTGATCGATGAGGACCACCAGAAGCTTGTGGATGCGCTTGTGGAGCTGTGTGCTATCAAGGGATGGGAGTTGAACATCGTACAGGCGGAGAGGCTCACGAAGGAGCAACAATTGGACTTGGTAGCCCGCACAACAGTATGTCCTGATTCCTTTGTCATGATGTCAAGCACTCACAGGTGTACTCAGGTGTTGCTTGGCGTTCATGGTAATGGATTGACAGTATGTGTTACTCTTCTCTCGCAGCCGGTTTATGCTGATGCCCGCTGTAGCACTTGATTATGATGTCTCCGACACCAGTATCCACCGTCATCGAGATGTTCTTCCCCGGAGGTTTTGCGCACGACTACGAGTGGACTGCTCGTGCCCTGGGCCACAAACACTTTGCCGTTTGGAACGACACGTATGTCCAGATCTGTTACTTTGCGCCTCATGAACTAATTGTCTATTCAGATACCACACACACCCTAACCTTCCCTATGTCGATTACCCTGAAGGTTTCCAGGGAACACAAATACCAGTATACGCACCTACGGTCGTGCGTATCATAGAAGAACGCGTCGCCGGTCGTTTGCCATGATCTTCACCCATTTTTGATTCTTACGATACCTAGTATCTCGCACCCACATTCATTCCAACATACTACATACGTCTTAGGATCTCCTTCCATATGGACTACTAGGTTTATTTAATAGTACTAGTGGCATCCTTCCTTCCGGTGTATCAACTTGTAACACTGCTCTGTATCCGCTATGGCCATACCTCCATCTCGATCGACGAGTCGATCCTCAGTCCTTGTTGCGACCCTTCCGCCTCGCTTGCGCCATTTTCCCGCTCATCATTGCCCGGTCAAACCAGCTATCGATGTCGTTCATAAGATCTGACGATGATGTCGGGATCTGGGCGGCGTTCAGCGTATTTGAACGCGGTTCGTACATCGAGTCAGGGTGCGGAGCTGGTCTTCGTATCCTAGAACTCGAGGGGCTTTCGGATATCGTTGGTAGAGTAGTTCTGCGAATTTCGCGGTTCGCGGACGATCTTCGAGGCAGTGATAACGCTATATTGAGGGGTCTTGGAATGATTCCATGAGCCTCGAGAATTTCTGGTAGATATCAGCAAGGTGTTGGGCAGTTTAATAGGCTGATTTCTACCTCTTGACTGATATCTGAAGGTGAATTGCGCGTACGGCCATTCCTTCGGGTCCAGTAATTTCGCTCGCGTACCAGAGATACGCTTGTTTCTGACATACTCAGAGTTCCCCAGCCTTTTTTTCTGTGTTAGAGCGGATGCAAAGGTATGATACATCGCACTTACGTAGCTTGATGCGCATCGCAGCCGTCTGGTACTTGGCCCACGCTGATGTCTTTTACTCCTCGAGAGAACCACGGTGCTTCAGGACCCAGTTCACATCGGAAGAAGTCAATTTGAATTGTGCCAATACTGTTCAGATATTCGGTGTCGGGTGCGACGGTATCACCATCTGATCATGGCATTTGTCAAGGATCCAGATAATATATATCCAATCGTGCAGCACTCACCCACGGCCGCCATCTCAGAGAACAGAAACGGCCGTTGGACGCTCTGTGATAGGTACACACAGTCTGCGATGTGCGAGCTTAGCGGCATGGCACGAAACGTGCGCACTCGGAATCCATCAAGCTTAAGTTTGCCTACGAAAGGTTGCACCGCAGTGGTGTTCGTCGTATGTACCTTGAAAGCCTGTCCAACTGCCGTGAGCCACTCGTCCATCTCTGTCATAATACAATATGAAGCGCGATCTGATCTGACCTTTCCTGCTTCGCTTGGGATATAGCATGTCGCCGTATTGATGCCGTCCTGCTCAAAGTGGTACTCTTCAAGCGGGCGGCCGTTGCAGAGAACGATTACTTGAAGGTCACCCAGTTTCATGTTGAGGGTGTAGGCTCTTGTCCGAGAACGGGTTTGTTTGGAGAGAACGTCGGAGACTCCCCATAGTAACGCACCTATATTGGACGACACAGTCGCCCAACGCTCGTACCGCTTTAAGGAAGATTTGTTGTAACGGACCCAGGCATCCGATGTGGGTGCCATGCGTGACATAGCCTGATTGCTGTGCCTTAACGAGCCTACCACTCAATGCATATGCTTGCCGGCAACCACAATTACGATGTCGATAAGTCAAAGGCCTCATGCAGTTCCCCCATCATAGTTCCCTTGACGAACAGGAATTCAGAAATGTTCCCGTGAGTAAACTTTTGTGAAGGAATGCTGAAAAGCAACCGACGTGGCGCTCGTGAGAGATGTAGTTCCTCATGGCAAGGCTGTGTGCACTGCCTATTGGTGTACTTGTTATGACGATTGGACGGAACTGGTTGCTTTGCGTGTGCTTATCGCAGTTCCTGAACCGAGTAACCAATGAAGATATCCCGAGCGATATCTCGTCAGTTTTCCGCTATGACGTGGAATCAGTGATGAACTCAGTGCCTTCCAAGTTCCAGATAATGAACTTGCCACAGTCTGTCTCAGTACACCGGCGCATGAACATCGAACGTTGCAGACAGACTTGGTGTTTGTTAATAGTCGGCCGTCAAAACGATAGTAGTTATGATAACCGTCCAAGGAGACGGAAGAAATACCTAGTGGTCGTCCAGTATGACAATGCGATCAACAAATGCCACCGCCGCCCGCCGTCATTCCCCAAATTAGCTGAGTCGGCCCAGCGCTAAAACGTGCGTGGCACTCCTTTGACGTGGCGTTCACGTAGTTGGGCCCCTTCTGCAAAGACCTCCGATATCCTTTCGCAAAAAATCGCTACGCAAATCATCTGCTCCACGTATAAATTATACTGATCGTGTCCTCTCGTCTGGAGGATCCCAATCTATGTCTATCTCAACATCGTATCCACCGAGAACCAATTTGACTTTGATGCCTGCAACTCTCCAAGCCGCGGTCACTTCCGAGTTTGCACCGTCAGGAGTTTCTGTGGCAACACCGCACAGCGTCGTGTCCTCCATAGTTCGTGTATCAGCGCCCAGTCGCACGTACAGCCTCTATATTGGCGCACTATCTGGCCTGTTTCTCTTCGTTCGTCCTCCATCTTAACTTGTGTCCAAATACAAGTTTCCGCAGTACCCTACTTCTGACTAGCTGTTTGATTTTTTAGAATGCTTTTAGTCATTACCAATGAAGTGATGGACAATCTTAAACACGATAGTATCATCGATGAAACTCCTTGCGTGGGACGTAGCCGTGTTATTCGTTGTACAAATGTGGCCTAACGCACGGATAGGGCACCTCTTTCTGACGCCGGTATGGATACTTTGGGAGATCCACAGCCTCAAACAACTTAGAAGACGGTTCATGTCCGTCAAATAGTACGTCAATGCAACTCCTGTGTCAGACACTGCTAGACATGTGAGTTACAGGTTCACTCACATCTTTCGTCTTTCTAACTCTGGATCATATCTATCATGATACAGATAGTGTCGATTCCGACCATGGCTATAAGGGAAATGGGTTGACTTTTGAGCAAGATAAGAACGGCGTCTCTATGAAATGCGCAGACTACGACGAACCTGGCGTGCTGCCCCCACCACACCCGTACAAGCCATGAACAGCATGTTGCATGTGTCACGCATAACAGCCGATGTAAACCATGTCCGTCACCACAACCGTTCACCTGTTTTTTCCTGCGAAGACTTATCAAGTGCTACGCTCATATAGCTAGTCTGATAATCGTTGGTTTTCACCTCAAACACTGTCTTTGAGACCGTGCACCAACAACTTCAAGGCGTATTCGGAAATACACGTTAGGATGGACGGTCAATGCCTGTACGATGCACGCTTCATTTGTTAGCGTTTAATCTCATTCTTTTGGCATCGCACAGCGACAATGCAACACACCTGTGGCCTGTGATGCTTGACGTATTCCTCTCTTCAGTCTCAAGCCAGGTCTGGGCGGGGAACTATAAGTTGGCAACAGAGTGTGAGTCTTAGAGCTTTGCCTCTCGACTTCACTGCGTATCCTTTCTCTATTGATACCCCGTCAGCATCGTCGATGGGCTGGTCGCATGAATTGCTGAATATTTCAGGACCTTCGTTGGCTTACATCGTCTTGGGAGGCTTCATCGTTATGGTACGTTGTATCAGGTGTCGCCACTTAAAATCGCCTCTCATACAATTTGTTGTCCACAGTTCAGTATGATATTGTTTCTAGTAAAAGAGAGGGTGCGTGCCCAACTTCAATTCGAACAGCAGATGATTGATACGCTGCTCATGCTTAAGTTCTACGTGAATGAAGTTGTGCTTGGAACGATCGTTGGAATATTGATGGGTCCCTATTGCGCCGACATATTCAGCCCTCGCTCTTGGAGCCTACAGTCCGATGCTATTACTTTGGAGGTCATGCGAGTAGTGCTCGCAATAGGTCTTTTCACGCTCGGCGCCGACCTTCCTTCGGCGTATCTTTCTCGTCACCTCAAGGGTCTTACGTTCATGATTGTTCCTACCATGGCCGTCGGGTGGTTAATTGTCGCTGGTAAGTCAGTTCAGATATGCCTCAAACGCATGCTTCGGCTCACCAGCCTACTTCAGGCCTGATAGTTGCAATATTCCCCGCCCTCAGCTTCGTCTCCGCATTAGTAATCGCAGCTTGTCTCACGCCAACAGATCCCATCATCTGCGCTGCTATAGTTGGTGCGTAATTCTTACCGCTGCAATAGACACATGCCAGGCCTGAACATCTTCCAGGCGGGGAATATGCCCTTCAATATGTACAAGAGGACCTCAGACATATCATTGCGGCAGAATCTGCGGCAAATGACGGCCTTGCTTATCCCTTCCTAAGCATCTCCATATATCTTACGCTGGAGTCGTCATACCAGACTGCCCTCGGCAAGTGGGTAGTCATCGGATGTTTATGTACGTGCACACATGTTCCTGCCTCGTCAAATCTCAATCGTGTTGTAGATCAAGTGATATTGGGTGCCACTATTGGCGCAATCATGGGTATATTGTTTGTATTGCTCGCAAACTCAACCCTAAGCACTACATTCAGGGCTCGGCTTCTGCAAGCTAATGAAATTTGCATATCATCGGCACATCATCGAACAGAAGTCATATGTTGTACAATACGTCGCACTTCCCATTTTCGTAATTGGTGTCGTAAGTACCATTGGGAGTGATGATCTTCTTGCTGCATTCGCCGCCGGCGAGTATATCAGTCCGAGTTTCATTGATTGTGCTAACGCTCGAATGGGTATAACAGGCTCGGCTATTGCCTGGGACGGGTCTTTCAAGCCTCGACCGGAGGACAAGTTATTCTCACACGCCATCGAAATGTTTCCTATCATCATGGACTTCATATTGAATTGTGGATGTTTCGTTTACATTGGAGCATGGATTCCTTTCAAATCTTTCAACATTCCTGACCTAGGAATTACTCCTTGGAAACTACTTGCGCTCCTGGTTGGAGTCCTTACTCTTCGCAGAATCCCAGCTTTGCTACTCCTGTATCGTTGGGTTCCGGAGATCTCAGACTGGCGTGCAGCGCTTTTTGCGGGCCATTTTGGTTCGTCATTCTGCCATTCGTTCAACAATGTTTTCTCACTTCTATGAAGGACCCGTACGTACCAGTAGTGCGCAGCTTTGTGGGTACTCATTTTGTTTCAGATGGGTGTGGGGGCAGTATTCGTCTCTACGTTAGCCTTGAGTCGCCTTCCCGCTCCGCAGACTCCCCCACAGAACCAAACCGAGCGTCTGGCTGCGACGTTGCAAGTTCTTGTCGCTTTCGTAGTCCTGGGATCGATAGTCATCCGTACGTGCGAGACGTCTTACTGTGATCATACGTTGTTTTCACAGTGTTCCTTGTTTTAGACGGCCTCTCCATACCATTATACTCAGCTTGTCGAAGATTTGTGTCGCGACCGCTGTCATTATCGCGCTCGTCGACGCCTGTATCCGAGGCCTAATGGTCTGGAAATGTTTCTTGCGGTTGCTCATGTCGAAGGCGCATCGGGGCAAGGCGTCATGAATTATGATGTTAAGCAGGGTATCCTGGACGTGACGGTGAGGGTGCAATCAATCCTGCCGCAGTGAAAGGACATTGAGGTTGTATGCGTGGCATTGTACATATTCACTATGAAGATAGAATGACTTATATATTCGGGGTGCTCATAGCCAATCACCGTGCGTATAAATTGTCATGGCCACTGGCCGTGCTTGGGCCAAGGCAGGCCATGGCTGGTCAGATCATGATGGGAAAGAGGCGCTTAATTTTCTGGATACGAGCGTACATGTGTTAAGGACCCTAGTCTAGGGTTTATAGACGTTCTGGCGTCTACAGCTTGTCACTTGGACAAGGACTCCCGCAAGGCCGCGTACGCCTCATATCCCAGCCTTCTAGCACGTTCCTCTGTATACGGGTCGACTAACGGGTTCATGCTTGATAATTCTGAAATGGCATTTCAGCGATACGGTGACCCAGCTTGACCTTGATAGACAGAGTTGTCCTGAGTGAAAGTGACTCAAGCAGGATGCGCTAGGCTGGGTCATGTCAACGCGGTCGACACCGCACTGCCGACCGTCTACTCACTAAAACCCACCTCATTCTAGCGTGAGGTCGATCACTTCGCCTTTTCCTGATCCAGCGGGCATCACGATGGGTGATGGCTCTCGTTTGATCCTGTGCGCCGCCTCCGCCTCCCGAATCCGTGCATCGAGCGCAGCACGTTCCGCCTATAACAATCAAAAGTCGCGCACGTCAGCAACATACAGCATAGTGCGTATAGAACTCACCAATAATGCGTCGAGCTCCGCTGCAGCTGTTCCGTCTACATCTTCAGCTTTCACAGGTGGTTCGGAGGCATCTGGCGTAATAGATTGTGCGGCTCTCGGAGAGTGGGCATTGGGCGGATCGTCTTGACGGGAGCGTTTTGCATTGGATGGGCCTGGTGTCGCGTTCGTGCGTGACGCGGCGCGTTTGTTGCCGGCACCTACTGCATTCGCGTGAGCAATTGGTTGCTCGAGAGGCGCAATACCTTGGGCTTGAAGTATCTCTGGAATACCACAGGTCAGGCTATCCACACCGTGTTAGTTTCGAGCACTTACCTAAAGGGCGATACCGGAAAATGAAGGTGGCGTAAGGATCGTCATCAGAGTCGATGTACTTGACGTGGACGGGCGGAAGTGTTTTTGTGGGGATTTTGTCGCCAAGTCTAGGTGTATGGGTTAGAGGCACAAACATAGAGCGAAGTGTTATCATAATTCTACACACTCACGACGTTCGATGTGTGCCTGCTTTTTTCACCTTTTCGTGAATTGGACCTATCTCATGAAATGTTGTCCGTGTTTTTGAGAATTCGTCCCATGTGATTGTTGTTGGTGAATGGCATCTGGTACAAACGACACGCAGTGTTCCCAAGTCTTCGAGTTGCTTTCCATCAAGGAAGACTCCATTATCGCCATCTTACGAAACAGCGATCAGACTACAGATATAATGGAGTAGCAATGGTGATAGACATACCAACAACATCCAGCGAAGAGAATCTGAAGTTTGAAACAATTCCTTCTTCCATTATTTGACCTGTAATCTTAACCGGTTTACTGCGGATGACAAATCTATCCACCAAGGAGCCATCCAGATATACCCCAGCCGCTACAACAAACCCTACATCCGGCTGGACCTTCACTCTGAACGTGAAATCCTTCAATGACATGAATAGGATATTGAAACAAAAATGCACGGTAAAACACTTGCCTTACCAGACTGGCTTGCTATATAGCAGTTTACGTTCTTTTCGTCGTCGTGTTGGGTGTCGAACTCGATGAGGTCTACTTTCGAGTCGTTCAACCGAACGGACATATCTATTCCGCGAATCTTCATGCAGGAACAGCCTAACTTAACGCGTCGCGAGCCGCGAATATTACGAGACTGGGCTTGAGCCGATGACCACGTGCGATGTCGATGCGGCGTCAATCGGCGGCAATGGACTCATCTTTGTCCCTCCACTAATCCTCGATTCATATTGCACTGTGGTACTGGCTAGTGCTAGGTGATAAGTTCACTAACACGAATTCTTTCAGCTATAATTCACACCCGTATCCCAGCACATAAGTTTATATGCCCGGAAAGCCGCCAAGCACGACGGAGTCAGAGGAGCACGGGCTCGCGCATATCGAGTACGTACTATGTGGACTTGACCTTCGGACAAGTGTCAGCAGGTTGATTGTGGTTTAATTGACTGCGCAGCAATTCCCAACCCAATAGGCGAGTATTTCCACCAAACGTGGCGCGTCGTCCCCTGAAACGTCTACCTCGGCGCGCTCAGCATCTCGTTGCTCACCCTGCCTGCGCCGTACCAAGCTTTGTGCCGAAGGAATATCCCATGCTGTCCAACGATGCACTCGCAGACGAACCACGAGCTTTGGAATCCCTGAGTCATCAGTTCTCAGCGTTAGAAGCTGTCATTGACAGCGTCGGATATTACAGAAACCTGGTGGTGAAAGAAATTCAAAGGGACATCGCGTCACGCCAGAACGAATGGAGTCAGCGGGTTCTCGCACTAGCTGCTGTCACCATAGGCGTTCCCTCAGTCCACGAAAAGATGGTGACGCAGTTGATACATTTTACTGAGGAAGAACAGGCAGAACTGGCGAGACGTTCAGATACACTCGATAAACTAGAGAGACAGTGGGCTCGAACGATTGGCATGCTGAACGACCATAAGCAATGCCTGAAGACGAACATCGAGATATCGCTGGATCTTGATATCACTCAACGACGCGCCAGGCACACTGTAGTGGAGCTCGAGCGAGTCAAACGCGATGCACAAGAAAGAGAGAAGCGCGACAAAGCGGCTCTTGAGGCCATGGAGTCGGAGATAGCGCAGGAGAGGGAAGTACGAGAGATGCGAGAGGCCTCTCTAAAACTCGCGCATGTGCAGATCGCCGAGGCGGATCTCAATCTGAAGCAAATGGAAGAGAGACATACGGACGCGGAGAAGCGGTCTCGAGAGCGAGAGCGTAATCTCAATGAACGTATCAAAGAGCTTGAAAAGCAAGGGCCTGTGGAAGAGTCCAGGAGAAAAGTCGCCGAAGGGCTTCTAGCCGACGCCCGCAAACAATTACAACAGCAAACGAATCGTCGAAAGAAGGAGGAACAAGCCACCCGTAAGCGCGACGAGCAAGAAAAGGCACGACTACGAGAAGAGATCGCGCAATGCCGCAGACTTGCACAAGTACGCGAGGAGCACAGTGCTTGGGAACTCTACGAGGCCACATGGACTATGATCAATGGCGCGCCACTTTCTTTCTCTATTCTACGATGGCCTACTCTCAACCAGCCCAAGAGTCCAGCGGACATCACGAAAGATGCGGTCCATAAGTTGCTCTTCAGCACGACGCACTCTCATGGCGTGTCCGACCGCGACCGTGTCAAAGAGGCGTTACTCCGATGGCATACCGATAAGTTTGGACCTGTGCTCATGCGTGTAGGCGACGCCGACAAGGGTCTTGTGAGGGAAGCGTCTGATGCAGTCGTGCGGATTCTGACGGAACTTCGTACGGAAATGAGATGAGGTCATCTTAGTAGTGAGTGTACTCGATTCTTACCGCAGGTACTCGGAATGATTCGTGTTTACCAGGTTGCTTGATGTATGGACATCTACCACCATTGTGTTGCCGTAGGAACTGTTTTTTTGTCTTGCATATCAGAAGAAGGTCTGTTGCTGTTACTATACCACTCTTGACCGACGGTGATATGATTTTGAGGACCACCTACGTATATGTTATGCTGTGTGACTGCCACTGCCATCTATTCTCAGGGTTCGCTGGCGCGCATCAAGCGACCTTTTGTTACGGTTGGTGGTCTTGGTATTTTAGCTGGGACCCTCGATAGATTTCGCGCTGTACACTGAGACAATTCGCAACGACAAGGTCCAAACTCGCGCAGCATCAATCCCTGTCGCAGAACGCAGCGGTCCAGACATCTTCTACATGCTGAGTATTTATATAACCTCGTTGTTTATCTTCTTCAACACACTACGGCTAATAGCCTATCCCATATCATCGCCCTCGCATAGTTACTCATTCCTGTAGGCCGGGTGCTCGAACATGTCTATCAGATTCAACTCAACGGTTGGTTCCATGACCATAATCAGTGGTGCACAATTCGAGGAAGCAACGTATGTGTACCGTTTCTATGTGATGATGATGCGGGCTCAAATAGCGAAGTTTCTCTAGTAATCGATCTGCACCTCGTCAAGACACTAGCCCTGTGGTATCCGTTCCAGGCGGAACCAGTTCACTGACCATCTTCACAACGTCTGGGGCCAACCCATCTTTCAACGATTACAAGGGTAGTTACGAGGAGGCGTCCAACATCGAAAGCAAGATGGATGCTCTAGAGCAGGAATTGCAGCGGGAAAGATCGGCTAGGTTGGCAGCTCAAGCGGTCCTCCGTGAAGCGATTCGGACTCGCATGCTCGTACAAAAGGAGCTGGAGGACATCAGGGCAATGATAGACAGGTATCGGGAAGCGCCAGCGCCAACTACGACCTCATCGGAGGAGACCTCTTCTCCCCCCAAGTAGCCCCAATATCTTTCATGGATGTGAGTGTTGAAACCGTGCTCAATCATGTTCGACTCTAATATCAAGAGTCCATTGGTTAAAGGTGTCAGAAATGATACACATGACAACGTGATAATATTTATCTATCCGATACGTGAGCAGTGTAAAGCTAGGCTGCATAGGAAGAAATGAATGGCTTGGAGTTGAACGAGGAATGGTGGCTCTAATAAACTATATGGATAGCATGTTGACCGACTGGGTGAGATTACTTCGATTCAGCAAGAAGGGTGTTCAAAGCACGAGAAACCAAGCCAGCCGCCTCCTCGACCGCCAGCTTGTCCTCGTCTTTGACTCGCGCCAGCATGCGGGCAAATTTGTCAGGATGCCATCTCAGCTGCGCCTTCTTCACACGTTCTCGCCTTGATATCGGCCCCGGTATGAGGGAGTTTGTCTTGGAGTTGGGCGGCAGAGACGCGGCGGTGTCGATAGCGCTGCTGAAAATGAATCGACGGACCATTTGTGTGGTGATCTCGCTAGGGGAAGTCGGTTGCATGACCAATGGCCAGGGCATGGTCTTGAATGATAGCTTGGGCGCCGTCATAACGTCCCACATTGCCTCGTAGTGTCTCCATGCACTCCGCTCCTCAGATGTCTGAAGCTCGGTTCGACACTCCTTCTCTTTCTTGGTGATCTCCCTTTCCTTCTGGCGGAGTGATCTCTCCTTCGCTTCAAGCTCTTTCGCCTTCTCTTTGAGCTCTCGGGCCTTCTGGGCAAGGGCCCTATCCTTGTCTGCTTGCTGCTGTTGATCCTCCTGCTGAGCAGCAGCGCGGCGCTGATCGTCCGGATTTGAATTTGGAACGTTTGGCCTGGAGCCCGTAGGGCGGACCTGCTCGTTGAGTTCCTGCATGCGACGTTGCAAGCACTCTTCTTGGAACTTCCTGGTTACTTCTTCCCAAAGCCGTCTCGACTTGACGGCTTCTGCATCTTTCTCTCGTAATTGTTTCTCTATCCGCAACAGTTCCTCCGCGGCGAACCTAGCAGAGCGTTCCATGTGATTCTGTTCCTCTAAATGCACTACGTCGCGCCTCAGCTGATCACATTTGGAAACTAGTGTTTGCCGGTCCTTAACATCAAGGTCCTTGTAGGTATTGATCGTCATGAAAACCTCCTGCAGACGCAAGTCCAGGGTTTCAATCAGTGCCATCCAGGGCATTTCTAGTATGGGAACCTCAGCGATGATGGGAACGGCATATTGAATGACATTGGTAATGGCAATCTTGACGTTAGAGCACTGCAACTCCAGCTGACGGAAAACCCATTCTTTCTGCTCGAGATACGCGGCCTCTGTTCCTGGAAGCATGTATTTGTTTGGTTTCTCCTGTGTGCGATGTCTTATCATGACCCGAAGTGAGTGCAGTGAAGAGACACGCACCTTCGTGTTCCAAGTTCCAATTGCCAGCGCCAATATAGAACGGACCACTGTCGAGACAATTATGCGATCTAGAAATCGATCGGCAGAGCGTTCTCTGCGATGTCGCCTCAGTAGTGACCCAGACCAGATAGCGGTGGTGGTGACCGTACGAGCTCAAGACATGCCAGTCATTAGTGCTCGGACCCTCCCCGTGTTGACCGTGCGCCTAAAGGCGCCCATTGATCCACCACAGCCACGTGGTTTTGAGGGAGCACTGGGCACTGACACTACAGAGAGCATACGCAAAATGGTCAACTTGATAGTTAGTGCACGACGCACGAACCATACAGCGAGTGCCTTGGGGTGAGGGTGGATTGCAGGCACAGATAGGTACGACAGCTTTGTTCTTGGGCATAGTGACAGTGTTAGTCTGATATATCACGTCAGGGAGACATGGATTGTTTCCACCTGGTGAGCCGCGTTATGCCCCTTTAGACTACGTAGTGACATGCGCAGCCTACACGTAAACGCCCCTAGCGAGTATATAACATACTCAGTCAGTGATGCCGGGATCTGCAGGGTTTTCACTCACAAGAGATAGCCTCTTCATAGACTCTCGACTTTTCGCGCATAATTAGCCCACTTCTATGTTCTCATCCACTTCAAGCGCTAACGCGTTCTTGGCGTGAGTTCTCTGATCGATCCGTGGCAAACATAACCTGAAGAAATGGTATGACACAGGTCTAACTTACCGGTATTCAACTTCTCGACCTCGACCGCCAACACAACTTCCAAAGCTTCGAGTACACAGAACTCCAGCGAAGTGCGACAGCAATACGATGCTGTTAAGAAGTTGCATACCCGCGTGAAGCTTGGCTGGAGCCGTGACATGGCTGAAAGACGATCGGACCGTCTTCGACGACTTTCGACGTGGGAGCAGCGGAGCTTTTCTCTGCGGGAGGAGACGGAAGCTTTGAGGATGCACCCTGCCTATAACGCCCTAGTGGCGAAATTGGCGAAGTACGATGAAGCAGAGACGCTTGAGGCAGCGAGGCACGAAGCGGAGACAAAGCGGCTGGATGAGGAGTGGACTGTCCTGATGGACGCGATAGAAGGGAAGATGAAGAAGTTGGGGGAGACCATCGACAAAGCCAAGTTGGAGGCGGACGCGAAGTGGAATCTGGAGCATGCCGCGAGAATGAAGCTCGAAGAGGTTCTTCAGACTGAGAAGAAGCAGAAGGCAGATGGCAGTGGTAGCATTAGCGCGGCTCCTGCCAGCAGCAGCGATGAAGGAGGGGCGAAAAATGAGTAAGACGAAATTTTGCAGGGGACCTTTTCACTCACTTCATATTGATAACGTCCCCGGTCTCTGCAGACTTGAATGTGTTCATCAGTAGCTGCACGAGACGTGACCCTGGACCTTTCTTGTTATAAGTTTTGTATGCGCCCGTCGCAGTAGGATATCAGTGCAATGCTGCCAGGGACGATGACAACCTATAACACATACAGATAGAGCGCATGTAACCCATCGAGACAGATTAACCGGACCTGCAGATCATTGGGAATAGATAGGACGGTGCCCTAGGAGGATGTTTGTCTCTTCTCGATTTGACACTCCATTCCGAGCGCGTACAGCCTACCCACCTGCTATCAGTGCTGCGGGTTGAACGGTCCATCTGTTCGGCTCCAAGGGGCGTCGGTGGTAACAGATATGTCGAATCGTTCCTTGTTGTATATTCTCCGTTCGTGTCATACTGCAAGTGAACCTGGAACACTACACGTTAACACCACTGCACAGATGGTTACTTCTGTCCATGGATGTGAACATATAGCATTGATTGCTCGAGCAGGAACATCGTCCGAAAAGTCCAAGTATATAGAAGCTATATAAAGCGCGAGCCATGACATGTTACGAACTCCCGTAGGCCGGAGGCGGTTCATCCTTCGACAAGGACAGACTTCTGAACAGCGACGGTGTCGGGAGCGGCCTTCTGTACTCATCCGTGTCATTGAGCGCCGGGACGGTTTCTGCGAGGGTCGCGCGGTTAGACTGATATATATGTGTCAGCGTCGTCCACTGAGAATGACACCCGAAAATCTCACCACACTGATGCTGCTACGTTCGCGATCTGGAGCACTGCTGATGATACTGGACGGTACCCTTTCTGCAATCAGCTGTTCTGTCGACTCATGCTTGTGTGCTTGCGAACGTCGGCGGCGGCGGTTATACAACAAAAGCGCCAAGGTTGCGAGTGCAGCCAGCACGGTGGCCGTCACCACACATGCTATCACAATAGTGCGAGTGTGCGTTGAGGATGCGCGAGATGGTGCGTCGTTTGCGGTCTGAAGAGACGGTGTGGGCTTGAGTGGTGTGGCAGACGTGGTCGCAGTTGATGTGCATGCCCCAACACCGGACGCGGTGCACGGTGTTCTCGGCGCAACAGTCTCTGACGGACTCATGCTTGTCGTCTGCGCAGCGGAGGGGGTCGACCCAATTAAGCTAACCGTGCTCGAGGGTTTCGTTGTGTTTGTTGAGCTGGAAGAAATGGAGCTGATAGAATTGACCGCATTGGAGGAAGTTGTTGTACTGGAAGATTCAGGAGTGATCGGGGTGAACATGGACTCCGCACTGATAGAGGTGGAGGTGGGGGAAGGGGAAGGGGGGTTGGTAGAGCTGCTTGAAGTAGGCGAGCTCTCTACCGCGGACGTGGCAGGTGGCTCCGATAGGCTAGAGCTCTCAACATCATCTCTACAAATCAAGAATATTTAGTTGTTCGTGATATATCACTTGAGGGGTTATTCAATCGCATACCTGGTGTAGATGGCGTAATCGAACAGTACGAGGGATACTGTCGAACTTTGAGGTTGCCCATTCTGGAGGGTGAATGTGTGTTGACCGGGTGCAATGGAAGTGGTGCTCCAGAGCAAAACATTGGGGGTATATTCATCGGGGTCTCCGGGAGGTGTATAGGTATACGTGCCAGCTAACTCCCCATCTATGAAAAATGACAAGTCGGCTGTATCTGGGAAGGTGTTCGCCTGGGTTTGTATCCCGAACACGTAGAAGGCCGACCCTATATATAACATCGTTGAGCTTGTCTTGGCACAACAGTGTTGATGTTCTGCGACTCACCAGTGAAACTGAACGAGGCCGTGGTCACTTGGTTTAGTGGTGGATCGCTGATGCTGACGTCGTACGTGGCGTCGTGCCAAGTTTCGTCGAAAGCCAAGGTCGCGGGGGGCTGTGCCGTACACGTAGTACATCCATTTCCCTGGTTCCAGGGACCTGCATATGTGAATACGTTGCCAGTTTCCGGGTCGGGGCTTGTGTCGTCAACTGTGACATTGACCAACTTAGCTGAACAAGGAACTAATAGAAGAGTGAAGGTATGCAAGATCGAAAGGACAGTGTGGCCTCCGAACCATGCCTTCATGGCGGTTGAGGAGGGAAAGGTACTGCCGTGGGAATGGTGCAACCGTCAATATCTTTAGCACCGTTTTGAACAGGGTGCAAGGATCAAATCTGTTCGCTCGCACCGTTCAGTGTGCTTCCATGGGGTGTTCATCGACGAGTTGGCATCGCATGTTGGCGCTTCCGCGATGATGTCGGTGTGCCACTGCCACCAGACGTAATCTGACTTATGGAAAGCAGAGTTTCTGTCATAATAAACTGAACAGGACCTGTTCAAAGAGATCTCGACACTATCAAAGGTGACCCCGCAGAGCTTGACGGTGAACAGAATCGTCAACGTTCGTTATTCAGACCGTGAACTTTTTGATAGAAGCCTGGTCTGAAAGCAGACCAAGGCATGATGAATTGGATACGACATGATATCTGATGTGCACACGGTCAGCATTGAGTAACCGTACCAGTAAGGCGGGAGCTCATTTCTCTACTCACCCGTGATAAATCGACAAGCATCTCAGACACGATAGTGTCAAGCGAAGCAAAGACAAACAAGCCCTCGCGAGACACCGGAGCATGAAGGAAACTACACCGTGCCTTTGTGTTTGATATACAAGAGGATCGTAAGTCTTGATAGGCCCGCAGTTCGTACCGTCATGTCGAGCTCGCCCGAATAGCTCAGTCCGCCAGCTCTCGGTGACTTGATGTCATGATGTCGCCATAGATCAGACACGGAAGTCGAGAAGGATGCGAGGCACACGATGGCGATGGCAATTCGTCGACGAGCAAAAGTCGTAAGTTACAGAGGTCGCCATGCGCTGCCATGTGAGGGCCAGAGTGAAAAGCTGCTAGACGCCGGATATGGCGACAGGGCGGGAGGTAAGCGCGCACATTTTGATGGCGGTGTTACCCGTTTTGGAGGATGGCATGATAGTGCGCGAGAGTGGCGCCAGCGATGGCAAAGTTTTTCTGTCGCCATCGACAGAACATGTTAAAATCGGATTTATGGCTTGAGTTGTCGCTGTGCTAGTACCGCCATACACGTTGCAGATTGACCCTGATCTGCGCTGCATCCACCGACACTCGTTACAGGCAGCCATGAGCAGCCAGTCTGTTAACACGGTCCCGGTGCTACCTTCCTACGGCAGCACCCTCCCCCCCACCGGCAAGGCCGTGCCCAAAAAGCTTCAGGACGAGGATGAGAACGAGGTCGACGATGTGCGTTCGGATGCCCTCCCCGTGGGGGCCCTGCCTGTACCCCCCGCAGACAGGCACCACAGCCTGCGTCGTGGGCTCTCTGCACGGCAGGTGTCCATGATTGCCATCGCCGGCACCATCGGTACAGGTCTTTTCCTCGGGACAGGACGGTCGCTCGCGCAGGGCGGCCCGGCGAGCATGCTAATCTGCTACGCGATCGTCGGCTTTATCGTGTATATTACCCTTCTCCTCCTCGGCGAGATGGCGACCCAGTATCCTGTTGCTGGTGAGTAGTTCTTGCGCTGTGTGTGTCGAATTTGCTGACAGTCGTGATTGCTCTGGATAGGTTCGTTCAACGCGTACGCGACACGCTTCTTTTCACCTTCGTACGGCTTTGCGCTTTCGTGGAACTACTGGTTCAACGACGCGGTGTCCGTCGCGTCTGACCTCACTGCCGCACAGCTCGTGATAGCTTTCTGGACAGACAGGTACACTTGGCTCGTCAGCATATTCTTCTGGGTGTTCCTCGTCGGTGTCAACTCGATACACGTGAAAGCCTACGGAGAGCTAGGTGCGCACATATATATCGTAGATTTAGGCGGAAAATTTACCACGTCTCACAGAATATTGGCTCGCAACTCTCAAGGTTGTCACCATCGTCATCTTCATCATCATCGGTATACTTGTCAACGTTGGCGTAAACCAATCGCATGAGTATATCGGCAGCAAGAACTGGCGGATCCCCGATGCACCGTTCGTAGGCGGCTTCGGAGGATTCGCGAAGGTCTTCGTCACCGCTAGTTTCGCTTGTAAGTACACACTCGTCGATACACTGCGTTCTGTGTCTGACGGGTGACTGCAGATGGCGGAACAGAATCTCTCGGCATCACTGCGGGCGAGACTAAGAATCCCTCCCGTAACATGCCTCGCGTTGTGAAATTTGTATTCTGGCGGTAAGATATCCCGTCATGTACCACCGTCACATACTCATACCTCCGTGCCACATAGTATATTACTGTTTTATATCCTCAGTATCCTCTTAATTGGACTTAATGGTACGTTCACTCACTCTCGCATGACAGCACCTCTCACTTACACTCGTATGCACAGTCCCATGGAACTACCCTAACCTCTCCAACAAATCCACCACGACCTCGCCTTTCACAATCGTCTTCAAGGAGATCGGTTCCACCGCAGCGGGGTCTTACATGAACACCGTGATTCTCACTTCAGTCCTCTCCGCGGGAAACCACGCACTCTTTGCTGGCACGCGTGTATTATACGGCCTCGCGGAAACGCGCCCCGTCGCCCTCGCCCCGCGCATCTTTGGGTGGACAACGAAGAACGGCATCCCACTCCCTGCTCTCGCCGCGACGAGTAGTATCAGTATCTTGTGCTTCGGGAGTAGCTTTATTGGGAGCGGCGAGCTGTGGGGGTGGTTGCAAAATATTGTAGGCGTGTCGAACCAGGTGCGCAGTTTCCACTGTGATGTCTGTAGAGGACGTGAGTGCTGATTGAGATGTACAGATCGCTTGGGTTTCGATCGGACTCGCGAGCTGGCGGTTCCGCAGAGCATGGGTCCGCCAAGGACGCTCTCTCGACGACCTCAAATTCCGCGCTTCGTGGACATGGCCCTGGGGCCCATATTTCGTTGTATTCACCACATCAGCCCTAATTATCAGTAAGTCTCCTCCCCCTTTCCCTCCTCAACTTCTCATCTAACTTGTACCCCGCAGTCCAAGGCTGGGACTCCGTGATACCCCACTTCGACGCGGTCAGCTTCGTGTCGTACTACGTCGAGATACCCATCATGATCGTCATGTACATCGCCTGGATCGTCATCAAGCGCATACCCATGAACAAGCTCGCGCAGAAGCTACATATCGATGCCGAATCAGCAGCGCCTTCGATCCCGCCCTCACCAATACCAGGCTCCCCTTCACCAGCGACACCACTTGCGCCATATCGCTCGCCTCGGCGTGTACGGTGGTTCGATTTGGTGGACACGAAGACTGTAGATCTCTATAGAGACGAGCACGCAGAGACTGTGATGGACCAGCTAGAGGATGAGGAACGCGAAGCGCGGCTATCGGGCAAGTGGCGGTGGTGGTGGAGACTGTTTTATATCGTGGTATGAGCCCGACTTTATATTTATACTTTTAGTAGCCCCTACGGGCTTGTATTGGTGTGTACTTGTACCACAAGTTATATCTGTTTTGCATGTTTTGAGCTTTATATATCATTGCACGTCGTGGATCTCTATACGGAACTATACGAGGAGCGCATAATAAGCCCATAACACGGCACGAAGACTAGAATTTACTGAACGAATACTCAATCCTACAGTGAACCTCTTGCGAGTAAGTTTGGAGGCCTACCAGAGAGAGACCAAACAGCGACAAACAAACCCCGCTCATCGGGCGCTTCGTACTGCATCTCTCCTTCCCTGAATATTTTCTCGCCAGTTCACCATTCTGAACCAGATCTACGAGTATTATCTCGTTGACATCTGCTCACTGGATTGGCCCTACTTGCTCACCGGTGCTTAAGACACCTCGCAGACGCGCTGGTGTTCCCCGCTACTCTCGTACTCACGCTTTGAATCAGAGCTTGCAACTCGATCTGCTCTAAGGAAGCATCAGAGGTACGAAGACCTTTGCAGTTCTTGTGATAACAACTGGTTTACGAATTTTGTATAGATCTCATCTCTATCTTCCTCCACACATCAGCCAAGCAGGCCGCCAACACCCCCGGAGAGTCCACTAATGGCGACATACTCCGCCCGCCCCTCCCCCTCCGCCTTCTCCACACCCGCCTCAACAACCCTCTTCCGGCGGCTCACCTGGGAGGGTACTGTACCGCTCGAGATTCGCGTCGACTCCAAGGAGCTGCCCGCAAACAGCGACCGCGGGCTCGAGTGCTACTACGTGCAGGCGCCGCGCGTGAGCTACCTCCCGCTGCTCGTGCCCGACCTCAAGCGCTTCCTCATGGACGTCGTCTTCGACGAGGCCGCCGCGCGCGTCGTGAAGGAGGAGGACTGGTGGTTCGAGAGCGAGGACGGGCAGCTGCTTAAGTGGTGCGTCGCGCGCGGTCGTATATGTACTTACGTTTCGTTTGGCGTGCTTACGCGGTTTGTCGGTTTGTTGTGTGCATGCAGGCACTGGCCGATCGGCCTCCTCTACGACAACCACACGATATCGAACACCGCGCGCTCAGCGCCGTCCTCGTCCTCTACAGGTGTCCCTCTACGACTGATCCTGCACCTCGCGTCGCCTCCGACAGACAAGCTGCTGATCTCGCCAAGCGCAGAGGCATGCAAGCAAGCATTCATGGGCCAGATGAAAGAGGCGGACTTCATCCGCTGGGGAAACACGAAGCGCATGACGGGCCTGCGCAAGGCCGAGCAGGACGGCCTCTGGGAGGGCATCAAAGAGCGTGAGTCTCCGGCTGGCTGTGTATCCGAATCCCCACGTAGATGATTCCGGTGCAGACAATTTTGACGAGTACTGGCGCGTCGCCGCGAAGATCACGCCTACGACGACGCCGTTGCGGTCCACGTCGCCCCCGCCATCGTCTACGATGTCCATGCACTCTCGCCCGCCATCTGTGGATCCAAACAGCGGGGGCGCGCCCGACAGAGATGGGGCGTACAACGTTCGTAGTGTTCCTGTACGAATATACTTACCCGACGGTCCGATTCTTCAAGATTTGGTACCACCGGTATTGGAAGATGGTATGCATATCCGTTCCCTACAGTTGTTGAGTGAACCTTGCCGCTAACCATCTGTACAGGCACACCGTATACCCTTGGCCCCTTCCTGGCGGCACACATACCCCTACTATTCCCTCCATCTGCGTCGGAGCCACCATTTCAAGACCTGGCCTACCCGCTCATCCAGGGCGTCGTCACCCCAAAGGAGACGGAAATGGCGTGGCTGGGAGCTTGTATGGCTGGTGCGGACGGTTGGGTGAACGTCTGCATTGGCCTGTTACGTGACCGATAAGACTTAATACTCTTCGTCTGGATTTTATTTTGCTTCATATTTATGCCTTAGGCTATGCAAGATACCATAATACACACCAAGCGCAATCGCAATTACTCTCATCGCGACTAGGTGGACTGCATGCCAGCCAATGCGAGTGTGTTTAACTTCGTGACAAGCGATATCATTCTTCCATCGCCATCATCAAGGGTATGCTCCATGATCATAAGTATGTACAGTGGCTACTGATACAACGTAATGGTATTCTGACGGGACGTTCATTCAGGGAAAGTGTTTAGATGTTGGTGTTGGTGCCACGAGACTGAACGTTGTTCGGTCCCCCCATTTGTCCGCTCTGTCCATCGTTATTAAGTTGACCACCAGTGAACTGTCCACTGTGGGACTGTCCGCCAGCAGTTTGACCGCCACCTTGACCGCCAGCGAATTGTGCACTTTGTGCACCACCGGTCTGACCTCCAGTGGATTGACCTCCAATACCCGGCTGTCCACCGAGCTGCGCACCACCGAACATTCCGTGATTAGGTTGCCCACCACCCAAGGGCTTGTTAGCTGGGTCAGCACCTGAAGTAGATGCGTGCACATGATCAGCATAGGGGTCGACCGAACATATTTCTGTGACATACCCTGGGCGACGGCGCGCGCGCGGTGCTCACGTGCCTGCTGCTCGAGACGTTCGGCCTCAGCGAGTTCTTCGCTCTGCGCGTGGAAGTTCATGGCCTCGCGATCGCGGAGCATGCCTTGCTCGCGGAGGGCTGCGCTTCCGATAGCAGCAGGGGGTTGCTCCTACAAACATGATGAGATTAGCAAGCTTGTCTCACTCAAGACGATAGCGCACACTTACAGGAATGTTATCCTGCTCGTTATCGCGCGCAGCAGAGTCATTGCTAGAGCTGTGGTTCTATGGAAGAGCACCGGAGGTCAGCTAACACCTTTCTTGTCAAATAATTTCATTGACATGCCTTATTTTTATGCCCGAAGAGAGGCATGATGTTGAGGTATGAAGTTGGGTAAATGCGGTATGTTCAAAGGGTATTTTGTGAACCAGGTCGCTAGTTGTTAGCTTATATAGTTTTATGGTTGTGGGGCCTTTCGCAAGGGGCATCATGACCCGCCATGATCCTCGCTCCATCGTCCATCCTGTTCAACACATCCCGCTTTGGGACGAGACACGCATCATAACACGTGCTATCGGCGCTTGGCGTAATTTGGCGCTCTAAGCTCTCCTCTGGCGGAAGAATTATGTAGTCGTCTGCCATCGTCAAAATATGGTACATAATCATAGGTACAGTGGCTATTGATACAACAAGATAGTATTTTGAAGGCTATACGGCTGTTTAGATGTTGGGGTTGGTCCCGCGAGACTGGATAATGTCTGGTCCTGCTTGCCCAACACCTAGCTGCTTGTTCATCGGGTGAGCACCTGACGAACACATCGAAGGGATCAATATACGGCTAACTAAACACGGTTTATTGACGTACCTTGGGCAACAGCGCGTGCGCGGTGCTCGCGGGCCTGTTCTTCCAGCCGCTCAGCTTCAGCGAGTTCCTGGCTCTGCGCGTGAATGGTCTCCGCTTGGCGATTATGAAGCATGCCCTGCTCGCGCAAGGCTGCGCTTCCGACAGCCGCACCTGTATGATGTCCGTGGCCCTGTTGCCTCTGCAAAAACACTCGTCATCAACGACCCGCCCTCATAAAGCAGTTCGGAGCGAAACTTACGGTCTGCGAGCCCATCTCGGCGCTACCAGCGCGATGCTGGGAGGCATTAGGATCGTTGATGGACGTGCTATTGGCGTTGTTTCCCCATTGCTGGTCGGGGTACTGGCTAGTGGTGCCGGTGCCGGTGCCGGACGTATGGGGATTAGTGTCCGAGAAATCCTGCACCGCGGGGTCGGTACCGTGCCCCGCGTCGGTACTGTCGCCGTGGTTCTGGACAGCAGCGCAGGGCGTCAGCGCACGTATCTCCCTTGGGCGGGGCACAACAGCAGTCTCGAACGCTTACCTTGTTTTTATGTCCGAAGAGCGGCATGTCTGCAGGTTCGTTTGTGTTTGTTTTGTTCGAGAAATGTATACACAAAAAAGCGGAGATGTCACGGTGCAATATCGCAGAGGATGTTTGCGCAGACGAGGTTCGATCTGGATGGTCTGCGCTGGTGGCTCGATTTTATAGACGGGCGTGTGGGGCTGGCGAGGGGCGAGCGAGAGGGTGCGGAGGAGCCATATGGGGCCCCGCTCCAATGTCATTGTCCATCCTGTTCCACACATCCCGTTCAGTGGGACGAGGCCTGCATCATAACACGTGCGTTAGGCGCTTGGCGCGCTCAGCGTATGGAAAGTGCTCTTGGCTCGTCAGTGAAGTAAAGTGACCTGGGAAAATTAAATCTCTCCAATTACATAAAGGAACATAGCCGGCGACCATGAGCATAAGGTACGAGGTTGCACAAGTACCACGACGTCGCGACTTACTCGAGTGTTCCACCAAAGCGTCGACACATGTACCCTTGCACTCGCCGCTTTACGACTAGAATGGCGACCTCTGTCTTTGGCGGTGTCGGCATGCCTACCTGGTGGTAGCTGTTTCGTTCCTGTAGGTGCCTTTACAGTAGCATCATGCTAGTGAGTACGCTCTCGTGCAAACCGCGATCTACTCTCGCTCACACCTGATAGCAGACCGGTTACACGTTAACTCTAGTTCTGTTCCATCATGATATAACAAAGGCCACGTCTCGCTCGGAGTCCCTGCGCCTTTAGATACGTCGTTCATCGCTCGGACCTGCTGGTTCGCCTCACGCTAGCCACCTATGGCCTCGTTTATATCATGTGCAGGCTGATTTCCGTCTTAGGGAGTACGACCGTCCCAGTGATGGCTTGTAATACGGCCCCGGAACAGTGAAGAACGCGGCCGCCGCAAGTTCACTTTACTTCGCGCCGCTTCCTTTCGTCGTCTCGCTGGTCAAATTCCAGGCTTTGGGCATGCGCACTCTCGTATATGCGACTAGGGGATGTGTACATCATCTCATTCAATACCGGCCATGGATATTGCGATATCCGCACATATTGCTTTTCTCCACCATCGCTACGCTCTGTGACCCTCTATGGCAACAGCGCGTCAGGCCCCTCTCCTCGCATCGATTCGGGCAACGACAGCGCATGCTTCGAGTCCCTCATCGAACGCCTCAGGGCCCGCGGAAACGCATAAATTGTCGGCATCACCGCAGGCAAGGCCCTGCTCTCTGCAAGCGGTGTGCATCGCCCACGCGGCATGACCTCGAGTGCGTGCGCGTTGGAAAGCAGTGTAGCGGTTTCCTCGCAGACGAGGGTGGGGTACAAATACAGAAGCAGTCAGTTCCATGGCGAGTCCTTCTTTGTTACTACGGTTTCGTACCTTATACTACCCTTGTCCTCATCGTCCTGGACGCCTTTGTTCACTCTCCTTGCTCAATGGATATCGTCAGATTCTTTGTGCATAGCATTCGTTGTTCCCTGTCTCTGTCAATGTCACCTGGATCATTTGTGCGCAGCTCTGTCACATATCACAAAAAAACTTGTTTTAGGGACTCGGTTCGCAGCCCCTTCTGACTGCACATCTCATCAGGAATTCAGATGGACATGACATTAGCATACAGCTCCGATATCGGTTCTTCAGACAATGCTCAGTACAATCAGCGCTGGCCGCACATAAGTTGAGTTCTCGGCGCATCCGCTGAAAAAATAGAGCTCCCTAATGCGTTGGCCTACAAATCGATGCAAGAAAAATACACGACAAACGTTACATTACCCGCCTCATATAATGAGTGCCAAAAAAACAAAACATCGACTCATTCATATGCTCCGAGTGAGGCTTGAACTCACGACCTCAGGATTACCCATCCAATGGACGGTCAAGATATGAGACCTGCGCTCTGCCAACTGAGCTATCGAAGCGACGTCTGCAAATGCACTGGATACAACCATTGAGCGGTGTGCTCTACTCCTGACCGACGCTTGAGCAATTTGAAATTGGAACTCTCTATTGAGCCTGGGCCCGTGCCTGTACTTACATAGCTCGTCCAACAAACCACCTTTCGTCGTGACTTTTATATGTACGTACGAGCAAGGGTCTCATGTGGTTGTCATCAGGTGTAGCATGTAAGGCTTGTCTCTTCTCGAGAATAATGATTGGCGGTGCAGTAACGTAGACACCTTTGACTAGGGCCGATGCACTTTATATTACATCAGGAAGGGCGGTTTTGCTCCATAGCAGTCGTCCTGATCCATAGCGCTCGATAGTATATCTCAATATATGTAGCGCTATGTATACATTTTTGAGAGAGAGCTTACTTGATAGAGTACACGGTTCTACATAGCACTCGAGAGAGCATAGCCAGCTATGTAGAGCTATGTAGGAGCTCTGTTAAGCGCCCATGTAATGCCAATTGCGCATCGACAGAATACCCGCATTCTTCCATAGTGCTGGATCTCGCGATGTGAGAGTTGTTGCTGGAGCATATAAGAACAATGAACCGATGATCAACCAATGTGTACGCTCTCCTCCCTCTCGAGCTCTCAGTTGTTGACTTAGCAGAATTTTTCAGTCTCTACAGACAACAGGGCGCATTGTACGGCTTGTCACAGCAATCATCACCCTTTCGTAACTGTTCCCTCACGCTAGTTATTCAAACGCGCTAACCGTCTACTTTAGTCACTCGGGTATACTGTGCGTCGCAGCGTGAGTCCGGGGATGCATGCTCACGAGTGTTGAGTACTGAGTACTAGTTACATGACATGTATATTACAGTACATATCACACAAAATAATAATAAACAGATTCTATATCTAAACCATTGTGTCTGAGACTCATGCTACCGGTACAAATATTGAATCAAAAAAGTGGTGAAACTGAGACGAGCTTCGCGAGCAGAAGATCCGAAGATTCGGGTCGCTGCTATAGAGCGCTACATAGCTCTTGCTATGCGAGCTATGGCCGAACTATGACAGCTATATAGAGGGGGGAGTAGGTATGCGAGCTATGAGTGCTATGAGCGCTATATAGCGCTATATACCAACTGACGTCCTTCCTGATGTACTGCATGCATAATGTCAGTTCAAAAATTACGTGTATTCTCTGCTGAATGAGCAGGTGTCAACGGCGATTATTGCAGCGAAACGGAGAACAGCTGCCACAAAACGGCTTACTCGCAGGCCGCGTCCCAAAGGCGATATATCGGGGAAAGACCGCTCACGCCGCCACCTAGCGAGCGTGCTTCTGCAGCTCAGAAGCAGCGGCGCGCAAGACGAAGCCTGGAGCTGCGCTCGCGAGCTGAACTGAAGGCATGCCGAATAGCGGCAAGGCAGAATGGTCCACTCGGTGAGACGAACTACCACTGCTCGTGATTGCCGATGCGAATGAGTATCACCGATACACACGTTGCGAGCACTGTGAATATATTGCCCGCGAACGGAGGACCCCCGAAAGCGCCGGTAGAACCTAGCCAGAATTGACCCAAATTTTGAAAATCGGTGTGCAGACGATTTTTGGGCTTCATGCGCGGACTTTGGGAAGGATTTGGCGTTCTGCGCCATTTTTGCGCGGATTTCTGGACAGCATAGAGGGGGAAAGTGCCAAAAGTTTCCTAACAAACGGCGCTTTGTAGCCAAATTTTCGCCCCGACTGGTAGTGCTTTAAGCAATGCGGGTCTCGCGAGTCGAACAGCGAGCTCCAGCGGTCTCCAGCGACCCTCCAAGTCAGGCACTGCCGCCTGACCGTTAGGCCACCGACGCGGGTGTGCGGATTCTCCCCTGCTTCATGCCCACCGGACGTCCTCTGCGCGGACTCTAGGACAGCTCACAAGCTGATTTTGGGGCTTTTTTGCGCGGATTTTCGCCAGCCTAAGACTCCAAATCGACTTTTTCTGCGCGGATTTTTGGCTAGGATATATGGGCGCTTTCGGGGGTCCTGCGAACGGTGGTATGAAAATACCCGACCAGTGACGGTGTGGAAGGGTGTGGAACCACTTTTGCGTCGGTGGCACAAGCGTGCCGGGGAAAGTCGTTTGGACACACTCCATGACGAGCTTGGGAAGTAAGGAACCGGGGGGAGGCAGACTGGCGAGACCCGAAGCACGCCCTACGTAAATGAACGGCGCATATTCCTGTAGAATTTCTGGTTAGATTGCGATTAGCGGGGAGGGCAGACGCCAATCGTTGGTGTGCCATGGCACCGATCTCCTGGGCCGCGAAGTGGCCATCCGTGCGAGCCCGTGGGACGGACGCACTCGTCTGCGCTGTATGGGGCTGTATGGGGTTGAGCGAATGAAATTGCACGGCGCGCGGTATGCGGTACCCGGCAGGAGGGTCTTGGACACTGTCCTGCACGGCCGTTGGGTGTTTTTTTGGGGCTACGCACGGAGAATCTCGCGAGTGGTTAATGGGAAGCGACGGCGAATTAAGAAAAAAAGGTCTCGCCTTTCCCACCGCGAGAGCAGGTCTATCGTGGTAGAAATTTGTCGACGGAATCTGATGACAAAACCGGAGCTTGGGGACCGGGCGCTTGACTGACTGAGGGTTGGCGAGGATGCGGGCAGGATGGGAGACGATGTCGAGCAATTCAAGATGATTTTCTGGAGGATACGACGTGCGCTGGAGACCCCGACTCATCCCAATTGTGGGTGTGCAAAGGGCATCATGATCGCAACGCAGGGTGTGCCGAGAAGCCGAACGGCGCGCAGGATTACCTTTTTTAGGGGAGTTCCAGGAACGGCCGTGACAGTGTAGTGACACACCCGGTGACAAGGGGCAATTCGTGACTTGGTGTGACAAGGTTGTTATGTTGTTGGCAGAGTATTCGATGTTCTAGTGGCTTGCCGTCGGCTTGGTGAGTGTTTCACGGAGTAACTGGCGGAGAGACTTATTCAACGGACTACATCGGGCGATGGGACCTCACCAGGCCTCATCGAACAGATTGACTTTCCATCCCAGATTCCTGGTGGTTGCTGCCATCACCGCACCCCTGTGCTCGCTGTTATATATGTAGCGCACACCTGCACTCCTCTAGCTCGCTCCTCGGGACCATCTCTTTTCTCCGCAATGGAAGACATCCGGTTCGTGCTTGAAGCTCCTCAAATCAACAGAGTACAGAAGAAACGCCCGCGCCTGGTCACGTCTTGCGACAACTGGTGAAAAAAAACCGATTCCTCATCGCTGCGGGCATCGTGTACTCATTCGCGTTCGCGTTTTCTCCACAGCCGTCTGAAGAAAATCAAGTGCATCCAACCTGCACCGGACGTCCTTTGCGAGGCATGTAGTACTGCGCAGATCCCGTGTCGTTTTCGCGACCGCGAGCGGTACTTTGCGGAACGAAGCCGAGCGGTCGCGGGAGCAGCAGCAGCGTCGACAGGTGAATCAAGCAAAAAGACACATCCAAAGAGCGAACAGCAACATACCAAGCCTCTCGAAATTGGGCCACCACCAGAATCCTCACACGGGAGCGTTATGCGGTCGCATGGCTTGCGGGTGCCTTCATATCACCCTTACCTCCCTATGAAAGACTTTTCACCCGTTCCAAGCGACTCCAGTTCCGACGCTTTGTCAACACCACCCATCCTTGGTCCGCTTTTCGACCCGGTAGAACCAGATCGTCCACATACGACCCTCATGATGACCTATATTCAAGCATTCTTCGACAACCTCAACGTCTTCTTCCCTTTTCTTGCCTATGACGAGACGATCAAGCAATTCTTCGGCCAGGAGCTCTCGCCACTCATGGCGAACTGTATCTCAGCTTTGGCGGTGCGATATACGGAGATGCCAGAGGTCATAGAAAGAGGCGTTATGTACGTGACCGATCAGTATATCGACAAGGCGAAGGTAATGCATGCTCCGTATCTCAGAATCGGACCGCTATGTGTAACCTTCACAAATACTAACCCCTTATTCTCTTTTTTTTCAGTATCTATTATCCAACGCAGCGCTAGTACCTACTGTCGACACGCTACATTCATTGATACTTCTCGCCTGGGCGGAGTACAAGCGCACGCGGATCACTAACTTCTGCTCATACGGTCAGGTGAGTAGGCTCGACTCCTCGTCGATCGCATCGTGTGACACTGTCCGTCAGATGGCTGTGCAAATGGCTTTGGACCTACGACTCAACGACGATAGCACCATATGGCTGGCACAGACGGAGTATGAGCGTAATAGTCTACGGCATACATGGGCGAGTGTAACATCGTTGGACTCCGCTGTGAAGTCTCAGTCTCAGCATTGTGAGTCGCATCTGCCCTCCGCCAAGCTTCACCACTGATGTACCATGCTTCCAGTCTCCTTCTAGCACTGGTAGTTACCTGTATTCTCTCGCTTTCACTCCGTATAATTGTACATCAGGCTCTCGTTTATACCATCAAATATAATTCCCGTGAGAATGGAATTTTACATCGTGCGTTTCACTCATTCTTCTGTCGCTATCCTTGCCTTCGTCGTTCGCATCCGCGTGCGCATGATATGATGGGAGTGGCTGCTTAGCTGCCATTGGTGGCGAGTAGCATAGGCGACGCGTGAAGCCCCTGCGTCCGTTGCCGACTGAGCTCTGATCCCTTTGTTCCTCATAGAAAGATCTGACGGCCACCGCGTCGTGTCGGTCGCATCGTCGCGTCTACATCAGTGAAACATGGTCTTGCACTCGACAGTGCTCGCACGGCTGTCAATTCCGTAACACCACCTCCTACCAACTGCGCAAGCGCGAATATTCGGTCGCACGCACTCGCAAGATGCCGCTCTTTCAATTTACCGTTACTGTTGCTGTGCAGATCTGGGCGCAGCCCGCCGTCAGTCGGCCGCACCTCGATAATCGCTTATGCAGCGTTAGTTACTGGCAAAGCGACCGCGGTCATTTCTTCGCTATACAGCTGACGCGATCGAGGAAACCTGTGCAGCCCTTGGAAAATCTGTTCCCAGGAACCTTTCGGCTAGATCGATGACGGCAGGACTCGACCAATGGGGCTGTTGTGGCGTATAGCGTCCAATGGCACCTTTGACCAGCTCCCTCCCATGCTTTTCTCGCAAGCTAGTGCTGTGACCAATGGTGTGCATAGTGCGTAAACGGCGAATAGCGCGGTCAGAGACGGGTGCAAAACAGCGTAGTCTGGGTGGCAATACGCCGTCATCTGTGACCTCACTAAAAACCCTTGCAAACCTCACAATTTTCCAGCAACGGAGCGCTCGCCCTCTGCTCTACCAATGCAATACGCTGTTCTAGGTGGTTCTGAGGCTAAGCCGAAGCTAGCGGATCGCCAATGGGTGTTCGCGGGAACGCAGACCAAGCGGTCGCCGTCAGATCAAGATCATAGTAGTCTAATCGTCACGGGAAGAAGTGCTCAGAAAGGAATCACATCTCGCTTAGAGAATTCAGTCGCACATCGTCCCAATTGCGTAAAGTGGTTCTTTGGTCTGATCAGTCCGTTCTACGTGCGCCCCGCTCCATACCCGACTTTGTGTCATTACGGCGACTGCATGCGCTGCTAGCATGGATTGCATCCCGTCCGAGGACTCGAGTCTCCAGCGGTCGCTAATATTCTGTTGTTGATCCTTTCGGGGAGGGCCCCGAGCGATCGTGCAGGATGTGGCGATGTTGGGTCATGATTAACCATCACTGCCTCGGCGGGAGATAGCAGTGAAAAACCCACCTTCGGGTCGGACGTGTAAATACAACAAGATCACAACTTATCGTATGCGGTTCTCCGGAAAACGAGCGCGAAGGGGGTGCATTGCCATGCAGTGCTAGTCCTTATTATGGTTCCGCAAGAATACAAGGACTGCACGACTCATCATTAGATGCAAACTTGAGGATTAATCAAAAACATGATAACATGCGTGTACTACTATGACACTGTCCCATCGTCCGATCCCAATAAGTACTGTACCCCAGAGTGCGCGAGAAAACGATGCTAGTCTCTGACTCTAGCTTTTACTACCCCCTCCCACTCGTCATCGACTAGTGACGACACGACGACCTGCGGCGCAGGGCTGTCTGATTTCGAGGCTGACGCCTCTTCCTCCAGGTCAGACTCGGAATCCACTGAGAATAACGTATCGTGATGATGTGGGGGCTCAGGTTCCTGATATAAAAATCAGCATCAACGTCGGCGGCCAAATACAACGACAGCGATGCACAGGAAAATGGACGAACCGGGAGAAGGCCGTCAACAGCAGAGCTGGACTCGAGCGCGGATGCTAACGGACGCCGCTCCTCTTCATCAAGAACGCGCATGTGATGGGAGCTGGCGAGGTCATCTTCTTCATAGCCTTCTATCGGGTTGCCATGCGCATCAAGCGGCAGCTGAGAGTCTATGGACTTGCGGTACTTGTGATACGTGAACAGGGCAATTCCTAGGACGATCAGACGAATTTAATTGTAGGTTACGTTGGGGGAAGAAAGGTCCTACCACACACGGTGATCGCAACACCAGTGATATTCAAGGGAGTGAGCTCGTCCCCAAAGAACCACGCGGCCAGTGTGATGGTAGACACCTCTTTGGCTATTCCAGCGATGGACATCGGAACAACACCTGCACGAAGGATTATGCTGTTGTATAATTCCGGCTTCAGTCCAGAGGCGGTAAGTTTGACAACAAAAGACATACAAATACTCGCTGAGCGTCATGCAAAACGCGAGGACTCCAGGAAGGGTGAGCAGGAAGCAAGTCTTGATCGTCGCGCCCACTGAATCAAAAAAGCGACTTCCTGCTAGGTCTGACCAGTGGTCTAGGACGGCACTAACAATAATCAGGGTGACTCCCATTATGGGCGAGAGCCAAAATATCGTCGCTACGGGGTGGTCTAAACCAAGCTTCTTGTTCTTGAGGAGGAGCTGTGTCATACTCCAGCGAAGACCGGCGAGAGCGCTTCCGCTGAGGCAGAGAATGAACCCGCCTAGAACAAACTGAGTCTCCGTAGCCACCATGAGTAGTACACCCAAGCATATCAGGACTATGACGCCGATGAGGCGCAGGGAGAATGTTTCCAGGTGAAATAGGAAAGCGAATAGCAGGACGAATACAAGGGATGACGATTTGATCATGGCTGTGAACGCTCGGTATCAGCACGCGTTCTTAGCACTTTGTAACAAGGCAAGAGTGAGGTGTGTTTCAGAGGAAGAACACTGACTGTAAAAGGAGAGAGTTATCGTCTTCAGTGATAGATTTGAGAGGCCTATATCCAGCCCCGTAGCCATTCCGGTGGGCACGACCTTGCGTCTACAAAATACGCAGTTAGGCACGAATAATTTACACGGAAGTCAAGCTGAGGGTTTAACGACGGTAATCATCCTCCGCGGATCGGTTTATTGTACTTAACGGTGATGACAGTGACGCGAAGGAATGAGTACTCACGCGTAGTCATCTCGTCCAGGAGAGTGTTCCGGCCGAAAGATACGGGGAAATACAGTTCTGAGAAACGCTGCAATGAGGAACTGCACAAACATGTGCAATGTGGTCACGAAGAGGGGGAAGGGAAACCCGAAATGCTCTGCTGAGAACATCCACTTGTTGTACACCGACAGGGTCATGGCAAACGCGAACCTAGAGATTGTGGTGGTAAGTACGGTGACATTCAACGCTTGTTAGATACCACATCTTGCGCTTTGATATCACAAGCACGTACCATGAACCTATGCAGAGTAGGTTTATGAGAGCATTCCTCCACCACCTCCGTTTCTTCTCCTCTAACGTGGCCAAGTGAACGTCCTCCCGGAAATCCTCTGTGTCCACAGCATCTTCATAGCTTGGTGGCTGGTCTATTGCACTGGATGTGCGGGTATCGTATTCGTCTTGTGGAGGATGTTGGGCCATCTCGAGCGAGGCGGCATGGGACAAGTGCTAGCAGCGTGGGAACACATCACTATTTTCGGCCTGCGGGCTTGAAACACGGCAATTGGCGCGGAATCTCAGATCGTGTTTCATTTCGGTAGAGACGATTCTCAAGATGAGACGAACCGCCGGGCGCAGGTCGCGAGCCTCGAGGCAGTCACACATGAGCCCACAACGTCAAGATTTAGCCTTTTGGGACTATCTAGTGATACGAGGACGAAGCGAAGTGCGACCCGTGCAGCAGGAGGATGAGGAGCTTGCGTTCCAAAAGGTCAATTCACTCCCGCGAGCGCAATATACGAACCCAGAGCATTTTCCCTGGCGGCAAACAGTCGGCGGAAATTAAGAATCCCCTGCCTTGATGAACGAATGAACCTTGTGGGGAGAATGCGGGGCAAGGGTAGAGCAAAAGCCTCCGAAGACGTATTCAGCAGCTGAGGCTCGCGTTCCTGAAGCCTGGACAGATTCTTGTGAGAGGCTTGTCGACGGCGTTCCAGCACATTCAAGCAAAGCATGGAGGGAGCAGAATGGGTGCAGTAGCTGCTGACCTTCACGAGCCTATTATGACGGACGTCCAAAATCGGACGTAAATGTCCGCGGTAGTTCGACATGCTCGCACCATCGACGATAAGATCGAGAATGTAAGTATAATTGTCTCGTCCAAATAAGATGTCGACGGTTGGAGGACGCGTGATAGGAGAAGGTAGGGTGACATAGCAAATGCAAGGCTATCAACGAAACTGACAGTGTACTAGAATTTCCCAAAAATTCTGTTTATAGGCCACCAGGCGAAAAGGTTGAAAACAATCCGGACGCATGGGTACTGGACTGACACCCAGCGAACCGCCTGATTACGAGTCATCTGTCGTGGGCATCCACCGAGGTTGCACAGTGTGAACGTGCGCAGGCATGTCTGCAATCAATATGTCGGTTGGCCATCTAGACTGCCCTTTCGTAATGGAAGAGAGTCGCAAGGCCTTCCACGGCCGTCATAGAAGCATAACCGGAGCGCGCACAGCTCGCAATGCTGTCCTACCTGGCGTCCAAGCCTACATATAGAAATTAGCATGAGTCTTGCGCAGTAAAAACTGTCATACTTAATCTCCACTGAGGTCGAGACGTCGGTCACTTCGGGGCTTGGTCCTGGGGCGCTACTGCTGGATCGCTGAGCGGTACCGTAGGCGGTTTGCCCTCTCGCCTAAGCGAACAGCACGACATGAGAATGGTGGTGCAAGATCGGACTATACAACCCACCATGTACGCCAGTGGTCAAATTGCTTTTGGTTCAAATATTCTCGCCACTCGTCCTTGCCGATTTCTGAACGGAACTGAGGGTATTGGAGTAGCTCAAGATGATGGAGAGCATGAGGGTATCTGATTGTAGTCAGCGATGTCAGTAGAGCATTGCAAACATGCATATATAGCCGGTAAATAGCTGCATGTGTTACATACAGAATGAATCGCGCGTAGTCTTTCTCCTTCCAGTACTGGAGATATTTTAGGAAGTTGATGAAAGCAGGTTGATTGAGAATGCCTTGCTGAGCAAGAGAGTGTAGATAGAACGGATTCGCGAGACTTTGTACGAACTCAAGCTCCAATTCGAACCGTGCCCGGTTGGCTGCGCGTGGATCTGGTGCGTCTGACTGCGACATTTGCTCTCCGTGTACCGTGGTGAAGGGGACAAGAAGGACCAGCGCCTGTTCGCGGCGTTATTTGGTTATTTGGACAAACAAAGCCACGTGTATCTGCAGACGCGTAATACCAACGCGCGCCTCCGCGGAGCACAAGTTCCACGCAAAGCTTTCACGACCAACGAAGAACAGTAACATGGCAGAAGAATTCCAAAGCGGATGGCAGCTTACAGAATCTGACCCTGGAGTATTTAGGTACGTAATTGTTCGCATTGTCCTCAACGTCAGCTACTAGTGACTGACTGGAACTCCATTGGCATTGGCAGTGAACTACTAAAACGGCTCGGAACCCCATTGGTTGTGGATGACCTATATTCGCTTGACGCAGCATCTCTCGCTGAGCACCAGCCTATACAAGCCTTTATATTTCTCTTCAAATGGGTCCCTACACAAACCGAGACCATGGCTGGACAGTACGACCCGGAGTTCCCAGGTTTCTTCGCGCACCAGGTTGTAAACAATGCATGTGCAACCCTAGCGGTCATGAACGCCATCGGAAATATACCTGGATTATCTATGAGTACAGAACTCACGGACCTCATCGCGTTCACTACTGGCATGGACCCGCAAACAAGAGGACTGGTCATCACGAGTTCAGACTGGCTGAGGGAAGCGCACAACGCGCTCTCTCCGCCCTCTTCTATCTCTCTCGAGGACCCGGAGATGAAGAAGACAGCAGAGGACGCGTATCATTTCATTGTGTACATGCCATACATGGGCGCCATATACGAATTTGACGGATTGAAAGACGCACCAGTGACGCATGGACCGTATGATGAGCGAGGAGAAGGTTGGACAGCGAAGGCGAGGTAAACATTTGGTTCATACCTTGAGTTCTGATCTGACTTGTGCTTTCGTGCAGAGAGGTTATTGAGGCCCGGATAGCGACTTATCCTGCGGGTTCGGTCAGTCCATTACTGTAACCAAACCTGCTTCCCAGTATTGACTCTTGGATAGCTAAACTTCAGTCTATTGGCCCTTCATACCGACCCGGTTCCTTCATTACAAAAGCAATTAGCTGAGCTGCAAGCTTCTGGCGATCATACTACAGCGGCAGAGGTTGCAGAGAGACTAGAAAGAGAAAATCACAAACGCCAGCAATGGGCTGTAAGTACAATTATGTGAATCTTCCTGTGGCGAATGCTGAAGATCACGATCGAATGTGTACAGTTCGAAAACAGTCTAAGACGGCATAATCACTTTGGCCTCATTCACGCGCTACTTTTGGCATTGGCAAAGGGCGGCTTATTGGATGGTGCGAAGGAGAGTGCGAAGAAGGCTCTGGCAGAACGAAGAGCAAAACAGGGTGGCGCTGATATGGAGGAGGATTGATATCTGCCACAGCGGGGTGTACGATCGGATGGTGTTGATGTTCAATACGCGTATACGCTATAACATTCGCTCCCCAGCCGACCGTCGACTTCAATACAAGGCATGGTAATAGTGACGTTCCTGGGTATCCGCTATTCCTGATGATATAAGGACATCTCTCACGGTTCGTCGACGGGATTCCAACTAATTGAGCCTTCCTTTCCCTTGTCTAGCGCATCCAGCCTCTGCATATCCTCTGCGTCGAGTTCGAAATCGTACACCTTGGCGTTCGAGTGAATCCGAGATGGCGTTGCAGATTTTGGTAGAGGCACGAAGCTGCATATATGATCTCAATGCCGCACAACAGTAAGCAGACTAGTAAGCTTACCCCTTCTGCAGGGACCAGCGAATCAAGATCTGAGCAGCATCCCGGTCGTACTGTTCAGTCAGAGAACATCACTTGTGAGAATACGCGCATAGTGGAATGAAGGTATGTACGCACCTTCTGCGAGAGCTCCTGGAGAAGAGGATGGTCCAATTGGCCTCGAAGTACAGGGCAGTACGCCTCTACCACGATGTCGTGTTCCCGGCAGTAGTCGACTATGGGCCTTTGTTGGCAAAGTGGGTGCAGCTGTATATGAATAGGTCAGAGATTGATACAGTTGGCACAAGCGGGAGGCTTACTTCAATCTGATTGACAGCAGGTGTCTCCATGCCCGCTTCCCGGATTTCTTCGAGATGGTGAATGTTGCTACACGTCTGTTAGCATGCACATCGAGCAGGTAGACTTCGTACTGAGAAAAACGAACTAGTTTGAGACTCCTACATCGCGTATCTTTCCTAGTTTCTTGCACTCAAGGAGAGCTCTGTACGTGTCAAGGCGAAGTTTGGTGCCAGAATGAGGGTTATGGATCAAGAAAAGGTCGATATAACCTGGGACAACCAGGTCTCAGCACTTTACTGGCGGATGCTTGTTTGTAGTCCAGGAAACCTACCTCCAGGAATATGTGCAAGAGAAGCATCAACGCCCGCCAGTGTGGTCTCGTAACCGTGAGTGCTGCTAATGCATTTGGTGGCTGCGCTTAAGCATGTCAGAAATTGATTACCCTCTGGAAAGATACCGTACTGATGAACACCTCTTGTCTGCTTATTCCAGACTGTGTGATGGCCTCTCCAACATGAGCTTCGTTGCGGTAAGCCTGCGCGGTATCCACATGTCTTCATGAGCCAAAATCTGATTATAAGAGCAGATCTTAGTAAAAAAAAGAATGTGCATGCCTGTATCCTGCTTTGAAAGCCTCGAGCACGGAGGCTTTTGTATCATAATTTTTATAAACACCGAATCCAAGGCGAGAAATTGAGTGTCCTAGTCGTCGTGATGAGCTTCCAAAACTCCTCAGAAAAGATAATACAAACCACTTCTCAACTTTATCGTGGAATTGATAGACAAAGACATTGTAACTTGTTTGTAGCGTAAAGTCTGAGGCTGATGACGAGTAGGGTGTGAATCTTACTCACCCTGAATGCGATGCTGTTGGATTCTACAGCACGCAGTACGACTATTTATCCCCTAGCTTCAGATTGTGTGCCGCAAGACTACGTAAGAGTAAGAGAGAGACTAGTTGTTCTATAGCAGCGGCATTGGCGCTACGTAAGGACGCTGACTAAGGAGCAAAGTTACTTCTAGCGCTTTGCATACTCATCGGACCCCGATCACCTCTCTTGATAGAACTATAGTACATAGAACACCCTCGTCACACTGGAAGACTCTGTATAGGACATAGCCGTATATTTCACGTTGAACTGGTTACTATTTAGTACGTAATCTTTCTTCTGAGGTCGAATATGGATTCAATCATTCAAAGTTTCGAAGATATAACGACGACACAACGAAATACTCATGACAGAAACCTATACATAGTGGCCTACAGTTTGCGTTGCAAAAGCATTTTTAGAGTGTACGAATACTTGGAGCAGCCGACCGCTCCTCGTCGTGCCACATGATTCGGTATCCACAATGACATTCGTCTTGCTATCTGACCTCGATCCTCTGGTGGAAAGCTGTAATGCACAGAATGAATCCGGCAACGCGCTCGAGCAACGTTTGAACCGTATCTCCATGTGCTTACGACCTACTAGCTAGATATATACCTGCAGAAGATTCTGGGCCTCGTCTCCTTCGCCAAATGCCAGAGACTGGAGGTCATTGAAGACATTCTAGGTTAGTCCCGTATCATCCTTCATATCAAGAAACGATGACTGAAGAAAGATCATGAGGCTGTATCGCGGCAGGTTTATGGGCGAGGCTATCTTGCAAGAGCTCTGTTTACGAAATGCCTTGTATGCCTTGTGAATTTATCATGGCAAAATCTTCGAACCTTCAAAGACCGACTACGTACACACCGGGGCTCACAGCACAAGGTTTGGTTCATTACATGTCATGCAACTTTTACTGAAGGATATACAGAACCGTGGTTTTGACGGCAGATACAACTCTAAACGCGTTTATCCGGATTCTTTATATCTGCTCGCACAGCATGACTACATCCAGGTGAAGTGATAGTAGGGGCGGGTTTCTGATGCACCTTTGAGCCGATGGCGTGTTCAAGAGGCATCATCATGTCATTTCGGGCCCTAGACAGAGTTCTGTTCAGAGTGTGGAGAGTCTGTGCTCAGAGGATCCTCTCTCCGTCCCGTGCATTCGCAATTCCTCAAAATACCACGATTACGGGCATACACTGAATAAAAAGATATGGGGTGATGATCCTCATATATGAGAGCCTGATCGCTGGATGACCCCTCTACCACAGACGGTGACGTCCGCTCGATCCCCGGGCCGCGTATTCAAACCTGCATGTCGGATGGGACCGATCTATCACTTGCCTTCAACTTTCTCCCAGGATAACCTTCCAAGGTGGCGGTAGATGGTGCATGTGAGTGTTTCTTACGCTGTTCATGTTCTACATCTTACGTAGTTGATCAACAGCTTCAAATTGCTCAGCTGGAAACGAGCAGGGTTTATTTTCAATATCGAACCTTACACTTCCTGCGGCATGTTCAATATGTGTTGTCCTGATTACTCCTATTGAGAGACTCAGGTTCCCTTTATCGTGCACTGAGATCGTCTAGAACTTTTCGGTTCACCACCAAGCCGCTGTTAGTAGAACCAACTGAAGCTGGAGAAGTCTAGTCAGGACTGTATATGCCATTTGTAATGAAGGATTCTTACCATTCACACATGCAACATCGTCTTCTCGGGAGGTCGATAGCAGCCAGATTGAGGCCCATGTACGTATACGTCGCCCTGGCCCAAGAAGGGAAGAAAGTTGAAACATGGCGGCCAGACGCGTCAAGCGCCGATGTCTTTTCTTGCGCTCGCTTTTCCTCCTTTTTCTTGGACATCTACTCGAACGGCGGCGCGACAGGTCCTGGACAATTCAGTTAGGCCCTGAAGTAATGGACAACATGTATTCTTGATGGTATAAAACTACCAGACGTGAAGTTATTCATCAAAGCGTTCGGCAGAGACCAGTCCTAGCACTGTGCGAGGCAAAGCGGTACAGTTGAACACAGTCCCAGAATGCGAAGGTACGCGAACTACAACGGTATTACACTGTTCCAGCAAACTGATTGTTGATCGCTGCCGCTCCAGAACACCGAGCTAGCACCCTCGCTTTTTTACGGCTTGAATAGAGAGGGATCGCCGTCTATCATCAACATCTTTATGCGTTGAGCACCGTCTTGCTTCGCGACGCTGTGAGCAAATCCTCAGCCTCCGACAGCACCACGCGGAAGTGTGTCAAATATACCCACCAGGCCTCACACGTCAGAATCTGCTGGAAGGGCGACTGCGATGGCATGAACTCGATCTGTACACCCATCTCCGGCTTTGACCACAAGCCCCAGTCAGTTGCTTGGCAGTTTGGGGGTATATAGATCACTCACATGGAAGCCATCTATCCTGCGGTGCAGTACGACATCCTCGAACTTGTGGTCGCCCTCTACGGCGTTCCACCTCTTCTGCAGCGCGAGCAGGCTCTCCTTGAGCCCCTCCCTGTCCACCTCCCGCCCGCCGACAAGGCCTCGTGCGTGGCGCATGAACATGCTGTTGAAGCGCGTGCTGAAGAGGTCCACAGGCCCTGGCGCGTGATGCAAGCCGCCCAGATGCGATGGTGTTGTGATGTGAGGCGAGGAAAGGAGCGTCGAAAGCTCGTTCGCAAGCCACTTCGCCGGTGCACTTAAAGTCGCTGTCGTCATCGTGGCACAGATCGCAGTCGAATGGGATTCTCAAACGCTGCACAGAGGTGTTTCTGGTAAGCAGGGAGATGCAGAACAGAAGGCGCAAGTTTGACCTATCGTCTGCTAACATTGTCAGGAGCTTTATAGATGGACCAAAAGCGTAGCTAGCCTACGCCCGCAGGGACCGCATAGCATCTTGCAGACATCTCTTCATATTGATTCATTTGATTCTCAGGATCCTTGTCTTATCATCAGGCTGGGTGCATCCAGGTGTGCTTGCATGTACTGGACCGCTATTCAAGCGCCTACAGAGGCAGTCGGAGGCAAAACCGCTTCGAGGCCTCCGTCGATCCGTACAGCGTGGGCAGGCATGGGCATGAAGTTAGTGCGTTCTTCGTTCCGCAGGGCTCTTCTATCGACGAGCCTAACACAGGCATAATGAAACGTTGCACACTAGAAGCATGCGGGGGGGTTGCTCGTTCAGTGCTTCCTCTAACGCCGTCACACACGTTCGGAACTGAAAACAGAATTGTATAAGAATTCCTAGAATTACATGGTAAACAAGAAAGTAGATGCGTGTACAGACATAAGACATGACAGCGGTACAGAAGGGTCATTTTCATTAAACGGATAGTGACGAGTGCGGAATCTAATCCTACCGAGTGCCGGCACCGCTTCACTGCTTCAATACGCCAATAACGGAGTCAGCTGCATACCGGGGGATGACCTACATATCGCCACATCAATCAATCAGCTTCCATGGCACCGGCATCGGAACTCAGGTTGAGAAGTACGTACCTTCGGGTCGTGCAGCATGTTGAACTCCTCGGTAGCGTCTCTGCCGGCATACAGCAGAATCGCCTTCGCTCCTCCCGGGTGGTCAGGCAAGAAGTTTGTCACATCCAGTACCTGTCCGCTGACAATGACCCAGCAGTCATCTTTCTTGTTGTGTTTTGCGACCTCCTCCTTCGTGTACGCCTTGACACCGCCCTGCGTCGGCGCCGGCTGGTCCGCGGGAGCGGAAGACGAAGGCTAAAATACAAATACGTCAGTTAAAGTAAACGCGCGTCATTTGATCTGGAAACTGACCTTCGACGAGCTTGACTCGAGGTGACCAGCGACTGCACCCAGACGTCCAGCAGCCTTCTCTGCGAGAGGGCTGAGGCGCTGGAGGAGATATGCCGCCGCAGAGTCGCCAGACACGCGTCCAAAGACGACACAACCAAGCAATGACGAACCGCCAAGACGGTTAGCGCCGTGGACACCGCCCGCGACCTCACCTGAGGCGAAGAGGCCGGGAATGGGCTTGCCAGTCTTGCTGATGACGCGTGACTCGGCATCAATCTCGAGACCACCCATAGTGTAGTGGAGCACGGGAGTCATAATCGCAACGTTGAAGTAGTCGTTCATCTTCCATTCGCCAGTACCGAAGAACTACACAAAGAATGAGCGCTATCAGATGTCAATCTATTATAATAACATACCTTCTTGCCGAATGGATCCTTCTTGGCCTTTACGATGGCGTTGTAGTCGTCAAAGGTCTTTTTGAGCGCCTCAGGCGAGAGACCCATCTCCTTAGCAAGTGCTTCACCGCTCTCGAAGCGCTTCATGAGGCCACGGCCCACGTAATGCTTGCAGTGCCATTCAATCTCACTCGATGCTTGACCATTGAGCACGAGGCGGATGGGGTACTGACGAGATGATAATTAATCAGCAGACGCCCAAGCGACGATCAGCGTGTGGACCAACCTTGCCGTTCTCCCACATCTTTCCAGTGACATAGTCACGGTGCTGAAGCTCGTCGACAAACCGGTGACCTTCGTTGTCGAGCAAGAGACCACCGACGCCACGAAGCGCCTCGGCCGCCAGGAACTTAACCTTAGCATCGGGCTCGTTAGGGTCAACGAGACCGGTGGGGTGGACCTGGACCTTCTCCAAGTCGATGGCACTGGCGCCGATGGCCAATGCGATCTTCTGGCCGTCTCCCGTGCAGTGGTCACCGTTGGTCGTTGGCAAGTTGTAGAATTCCGGGCGGTATTTCTTCAGTAGCGAGTCCTCAGTAAAGTCCGCAGCGTACCCGCCAGTGGCAAGGATAACGGGACCGTACGCTGTCTCCGTCTTGTTGTTAAGGGTATATTCGACGCCAATGACCGATCCTTGCTCATCCTTGAGCAGCTTGGTCACGCGAGCCTTCTTGTGGATCTTCACCCGGTCAGGAATCTCGTTGGCGAGATCCTCAAGACGCTCCAGCTGTGCGTACGTCATGACCATACCAGGGAACTGCGCATTACCACGGTGCGTTCGTGGCTGCGAGTGACCGCCGAGTCGTGCGACCTTGGAAAGGTCCAGACCAAACTTCTCCTGAAGCCAGTGAACGGCATCTGCGGAGCGTCCAGTAAGGACACGGATGAGGTCGTCGCGTGCAAGCTCGCGAGCCTACGAAACAACACAAGTCAGCTTCTAGTATTCTGAGATATGAGAATATTGCAAGCCGCGGAGCTGAGGGCACCCCGCGTCCCGCTGTAACAGTTAAACGCCACGAAGGATCAATCAATATTTCGGCACCGGCCCGCCATTACCGGGATGGGGACGCTTGTCGGAGTTGACTAACGTTCGGATGTGAAGAGCGAAGAAACTGAACAGAAAAATGGAAATGTGGAGACACGAGCGCAAGTTGTGACACGTATACCAAAAACTGTAAGTTTTCCGGTGGTGACGAGATGGAGACTGGGCGGCCGTATTATGGCGCGATGCATAGCGAGCAGAGATAGGAAAACAACATAGAGAGCACAGAGGATGATGACCAGCTCCGAGACCCAGTGCGAGGTGTAGCGTAGAATGTGAGAAAGGAGCAATGGAAAAACGCGCATGGTTATCGAGAGAGACCTGCTAACAGCAGTGCTGGACGTGTGTTCCACGTAACCTCCACGTCGCCTTTGTTTTGTCCACGAGCATCGAGGAGACCAAGACATATGTGACAAGAAAGAGATCTGACTCACCGACTTCTTTGTGTCCTCGAAGAAAATCTTTGCATTGTCAGGGATCCCAAGCTCCTGTTGAGGCTGTGTACCCGCGCCGTTTATACCAGAGGTGGCCTTGGTCGAGTTACCACCCATAAACCTACGAAACATGCTCAGGGGTGATGAACAAAAGTAGATGATGGCAGGATGCTCACGGTTGCTTGTCCAAGAGTAAGACGTTGGCTCCACGCTCCAGGAGGGTGTGGGCAGCGGAAAGACCTGCGAGACCACCACCGACGACGATGACCTGCGCCATTGCGAGTAATTTACAGTATTTGAGTGGTGGTGGTGAGAGGTAGAGTGACGGCAAGAGAGCGAGGTGGTGGTGGAGGTGCAAGGACGGTCTTATACAGAGGTGCCAATCACGGGCGCGGCTTTACAGGCCGGGAGCTCAGAGGGACATGTGATATCTCCGCACTGCGTCCCTCCCAATATGCCTCCTGTATCCCCGCACACAGCTCTTACAAGCCACTCACAGACGCAGTGATTATATTCTTTCAATCATCTCTCCGACCATGTGCTCATACCGGACACCCTGTCCTGACCCTGCGTACCACAGGGGCATACCCCAGGCAGCGAGCACAGTGCGGCGCAGCCAACCTACTCATGTTGGCTCCCATGCACCGGTAGAAGCACAGAATGCAGGCAGAAAATACAAATACGGCCGTACCGTCGGCTGTCGTCTCAACACGGATCCCCATGAAACATCCCGTTCTGGAATGCCGCATAAAGCGGCTATGTTTCTATTCATTCGAGTACGTATGGTATCCAGCACCCAACAACATATATAACACCCATCTAGCCATCCTTCAAGCCGAGTCGTCTTCTAGTCGGGTTCAATGTGCACTACCTCTACTGGCTATCTACGGTCTTCACCAGCTTCTCGCAGACAAAATCGACTATGTCGCCCATGCCCTGCTTAAGGCTGTCTATAAGGATAAGGTTGCCGACCTTGCTGTTCGGCTTTCCGTGTTCGATGTCGCCGTTCTCCAGCATGTCAGCATGCGCGTGAACGTATGCCGGCCACACGATTTGCTCCCAGTAGAGGGGAGGATCCCGCCATAACGCGCCCTCTGGGTCAGTTTGCACTCCGTACGAGAAGGTCAGAAGTCGGATGTCGGACGTCGATGGGCGGCGCAAGGAGGGGCGGGTGCAGGGCGGTGATAAAGAGGACGGAAAACACATCAGGGTTTACTCGTGACGGAAAAGAAATAGACGAAAGCAGATGACAGGGTGCGTGAGATGCAAGCCCAAGAAAGGTGGGAACAAGACGGAGACGGGGTCGGAGTGTGCTGCTGACACGGGATCGTCGAGGGCGAAGAACGAAACAAAAGGGAATTAACAAAAACGTAAATCCTACCTGCTGTGTGATAACCGTGCCTATCGTGTCTTCTCTGTTTCAATACGTCGTGCGGTACGCGCAGGAAGACGCGGACGTCCAAGGAGTCAACTACCTCCTGCGATATAAATATATATTAGACACCGGATCGGCAGAGCGTCGGGGCTCCTGACGGAATCAACGCACCTTGTGCCAGTATAAAAGGAATCCATCAACGATAACCCATACGATCGTTTCTCCCGCCTCTTCATGTTCGCGTTGTATTCGGGTGAAAGTCTCCTTCCAGCGGTCCACCCGCTCCTTCTCCACAGGAACTTCTCTCTGCTCGTTGAGGTGATCATGAGAGTAATGTTCGGGCGGTATTACACCAGTCGATTTTATCTGACAATCAACATCGCAAAGATTATAATCATGGTCACCGTCTTAGTGAGAGATAGAGATAGCGCACCTCGATCAGGGATTTAATCATCCTAGGCCAATCTATTGCGCCCTCCGCGCTATCCCAGTCCTGTACATTGTACTCCGGATGTATGGGTATCAGTTCTTGTGGCTGTGTGTAACAATCTTGAGCCACAAAAACACCAACTACACCGCGGAAAGCTTACCGGAGCAAAATCCTGACGGACCAGACATTAGGCCGAATACTCAGAAACAGCCCAGCGCAACACACGCACATCTTGGTGGAGTATCATACTACCCGGCAGTATGTTCCTGAGATGTTTCGCAAGCGTCGTCTTTCCTGAACATGTCGCACCGCTGCGGGTCGCATGCGCATGTCAGTTATGATATATGAGATGTGAGAGGATGTACTGGGAGATCTTACCCGATGCCTACAAGTAATACTCGCAGCTTCTTCTCGGATCCTCCTCCTTCATTGGTACTCATCGTTCCTCACTTGTTTGAGGCAGAGCTCTTCGCCTGGTGGTTAGTGCTGAAGCAACAGGATTTCGAGTCAAAGAGCCAGAGCCGTTCCGAGCGCTGATTAGATTACAGTAGATCAGATCGGAGATTGTACTAAGAAGGACAGATAAGATTACGATTCCATTAACGCGGGTGAACGATCGAGTCGATCTTATCTAATCTCGGTCTGGAAGACATCTGGTCCAGAGATCAGGCCAATAGGTTTGCAATTGGTCAAGGGAACGGTCGAGCTGTATTACGTCCATAGTGATCATATGAATACGTAGTACCCAACGTACACAGCCTTCAGCTCCGCAATGAGAGCGTATCAGGAGCCCTACTGGCCAGGTGACCCTCGAGTGCAACTGCGCTCTAGGACCAGAGATCAATCCAGACGGTGGATACGTCCGTCCTGGGTATCCATGCTCGGAGGCGATGTGTGCATCTCTTATGCATTTCGACAGGTTTCTGATCTAGGCGGGTTCTCGTCATTCCACTCATTTCCTCGGAGCCCCTAGAGCCGACCGTAACCTCCCGTGGCGTTGATGGGAGCACCGGCTTGCATGGTATATAAACCCGTCCATACGCTCCTAGAACGTTTCTCCAAGTTAACCATCGTACTTCAAACCACAACCACAAGCTCAAACCCATACCTTTCGTCTCCCTATCTTCCTACATATGCCCCGCATGAGTCCAGCACCTGAATCGCGTTCGCAGTGGCTGGCAGAGCAGATCCAGCAGTTGATGGTGGCACCGCACGTCCATGTCACGGAGAGCGTTGAAGAGGGGCCCGGACCCGTCGATATGTTCAGCACACGCTTCGACGGGATGTTCATGCCCGACGCCCATGGATGGGTGGCGGGCGAGCGCATGGACCGGCAGCACCTGAAGGAGTGCATGCTCGGTCTGCAACGTCGGTGGAACGAGAAGGAAGCGTCGTGCAAAGGCATGCCGCCCCACGAGGTGCACGATATGGAGTTCCATGTGAGTATTGTCTGAGCGCTGTGATGGCTACAATGTTCTGACGAGTTTGATACAATTATAGCCTGATATGGCCGCGAAGGTCGAGTTCACGCCGCTGTTCATGTATCCTGCCCACCAGGAGACTGTCATAGCGGAGGCAAAGTTCGTCCGCCCGTATCGTTCTTCTGATGACGCGCTGACATTTTCCGTGTTTATAGGGGTGTGCTGATGGAGGGCCAACAGCGCATCGAGGAACTGATGCTCCAAGGCGATGCTGCGTTATTCCGCCACGAATGCGAGTGTTAGTTTACGTTTGCCCCGTTCTTCCCCCCATATCATTCTTCGACCTATATCCATTGGAATCCCGGAATATCTTGCATCAAATGATCATGATCACGATCGTGTAACGTTTCGTATCAACAGCCCCTTACATACTGTAACAATATCCATTCATCCCAGCAAATAATATGTGTATTCAGTAAATTGTGCACGTACAGGTCTGGTTTGATAGACATATAGCCATAGATACACGACGATGTAAGTCTGCGGGCGAATCAATCGTCCTCAAACTCGATTGCCTGATATTTTCGGGCCTTCTTGTTAGGATTGGCTAGTGAAGCGCCCTTAGCTGGCTTCACAGCAGGGACAACGTTCTCTGCAACGTGGATCAGTTGAATAAAAACACGCTGACACGGTGAGATAGATACGTACTAGCTCTAGAGGCGAGCAGATTCTCTGATCTTCTCGGCTCCAATGCGGTCGCTTCTGCAAGCTTCGCTCTGAGGTCCCTGATCGTTGCTTGTGCCTTTGTCTCCTCGTTTGATTCAACAGGATCAGACGCTTTCGATTTCGATTTCGATTTCGATTTCGACTTGGCTGACACTTTAGGGGCAGGTGCTTCATCACCCTGCTGGTCTTCTGCTTTCCTCTTGACGCTAGGAGACTTCACAGGTGCAGTGCTCAGTTGACGACTCGGTGCGGAAGACGGCAGTTGGTACGCTGTAGGATACAATTTGCACTGCCTATCTTGTGCCTGCGAGGCAATCTAGAATAACAGTGAACAACGTGTCAACAAAGAACGTTGGGAACGTGGAATGTTCACTAACATCTGCAAACATAGTGGCCGCATATGCAGCCGCCTCCGGCGGATCCATTTCAGTGAGTGGAATGTTCACCGGGGTCTTCATGCTGCTACCGACAATTAGCTTGAAATGATCCGATACCGCACATAATTATGAGTAGGATTGAATATACACGAGAGCGTACATACGTTTATCTTTGCTCCTTTTTCAGAGCTCCAGTCCCCGACATGCAGTTGTCCATCCACGAAGGCCTTTGCGAGATGCTCGGCGAACGTGTCTAGTAGCTTCGATGATTTGTGGCCCTGTTCTTACCAACAGTAATTGGTATCGACGTGTATGACGCGAACGGGGAACGTACAATGAAATGTTCAGCATCCTTTTCTGTCCATTTTCCTTCCCACCACCGCCCTCCTAATCCCGTGAGGCCAAGATGAACTGTCCAACCTGCGTCGCTAACGGCAGAAAGGACAACGAATTTCGAAGGGCCTTGGTAGATGAGCTGAACGAGCTCGTCGAGCGCAGAGAAACGAGAAGAGAAAGAATCATCATCTGTGGAAGTCATCCTATCTGTGTTCGCAGATATTTATCCACGTCGCGTCCACACAGAAGCCTAACGTTCAGCAGAAAGAGGATGTGATTAATGAGCCACACGTTGGCCACACGCGTGGCGCTAACGCGATAACACCGCGCCTCTGTTTGTGCATGTTGTGCTTGCCCCGTCACCGTGACCTAATCGACAGACCTCAAAATCCTACCACGAAGGAGGGCATGAGCCTCTATACAAGGCACATCAAGGTGCAGGAATTAACGTCGCGCAGATACTGACTCATAAGTTCTATTCAGAGACCAAGGACGTCGTAGATATGGGCCGCATAATCATAGAGAGTGAGTCTTTTTTTTTTCTTTCTTTTTTTCCTTCCCTTTTTGGAATCTACACATTTATATACCGCGTAATAGAGAGTGAGTCACGGTGAAGACCCTCCGACATAAGTATCATCTTACTCATTGTCCCTCCTCCAGGTTGGTCGTTGCTGCTATCGCGAACCCTTCCAGTGCTACCTTTACCTTTTGCCTTTTGCTTCCATCAGGAAATAGTCCGGCTACTGGAGTACTGTAGCCACTGGCGACGGTTATCCAGTACCCAGTAATTTTAGCGCTCCGTTGCACATTTTTCGAGCCTCGTCTACAGCACTTCCATAGATTATAACATATGGAATCTATACCTACACTACCATTGTGTGAGCCAGGTAAGTTAGGAGTATGAAAGATCAGCGTGATTTACGAAAATACGAGGTTCGAATACGGGCGGCAAAAGCTCCGCAATCTACTGGGACTGAAATTAGACCTTTCTGCGCGCTGGAGGCTGGGAGCCACTGACGACTACTGCGCGGTTACTGCCGGCTACTGGGCCTCTCTGAATCCGCTGCGAAGGCCTTCCCAGTGAAAATGCACAAATCCTGATGTCCTCTCGTCATTGAGAGCCTCTTTGATCTTCAGAACCGACATCATAGCGTAAGCGCTAGCATGCGATGCCAACGAGTCGCCGATGAACAGTACGTACCATCTGGATACATCCAGCGGCTTGACTCAGTGAGAGAACAGATCTGATTCTTCTGCCCTCCCCAGTATATCGACGGTTGCTAGCTCCGTTCTCCTCTCGGCCGTTCCCCTCTCGATTGCCCTGAAGCTACAGCTCGAAGGTTCTTGTTCTTGCATCTTCGATAGTGAGTCCAACAGCGCGACCATCGCAGAAAACATCCCACGCAGCGATAACGGTAGATACACCATGACTCCTCCAACACCGGCCACATCTACAAAGGATAAACCGCGTTCGGCCTATGCGAGGTAACATGGTACAGTCGTACTATGTAGCACTTCCGGTAGTGCAGAAATCTACCGGTGGGATGACAGGAGTATTTGCAGTACGACGTGACCTATTTATGTTCTGTTATATTAATTAGGGACATTGTTCTTGTATTTCTCCCAAGCACCTTGTTGAAATGAAGCTGTCATGTCTCGCACTGACAATTTACTTACATGATGACATATCAAAGGTGCGTGGTGTCTCGTTTATCAAAGTCCAGCAACATTGACATTCTAGCTGATTAGGTATCACGTTGTAGTCATGCATCCTGTAAGCAGGTCAACGTTCAACATCTCAGATTACACCCGTCGCCAAAAATCAACTTCCACTCATCGTAAGCATCCCAACAACATCCAGTAATGCAAGCTCTATTCTGGCTCATCAAGACCTGGCAGCGACAACGTTTGGTACGAAGTACACTAGGATCACCATGGCTGCGATTTGACCAGATCCAAAGTCGCATTTAATCCATCTACCTTGAGAGTACCGGATGGCTTGTGAGCACCCGACACATTATGATGGGCACGCTGATACGATAAGCTGTATACATCGCAGCAACGGTTTTTCATGACGACATACATATCGCATAGAGCACCATGCTATGTCGGTCCGAACGTTGACATTGAGGCTGTTCAGCGGTGCACAGGAACAACACTGATCTTCTTACTCCCTTATACACTTCAAGATGACCGATCGATCACTTTGCATAGAACAAGACTTCTTTCTTCTGGACTGCCTTGAAGCTTCGCTAGATCTGTAGGCTAGTTGGCCTTTTGCTTCGTCTCTTTCACAACGGGTCTCAGTTCGGCTGGCCTGGTCAACATTACCATGGACGATACAGATCCAGACCCCTTGACTGGAAATGTATTCACGTATCTCCCTTCCGGTCGCTGGAATCAGGGCAGTGATTGTTCTATGTGTACGGCCAAGCCATCCTCGTCATTGGCTCACGATGGTACATGGCACGACGCCACGTACAAGGCCAACACGTCCTCCTACAATGAAGTGACAAAGGCCGCATTCGATTCTAACGGTGAGTACTGACTTAGTCACTACCGCATTGAGATGTGTTTGACTTTTCTGTCTGAAGGGTCAGCCTTCTATGCATTTGGAATACAATCTCAGTCGCTGTCGAACCCACCCAGTACAGCCGATCTGTCGTTCTATATAGATGGAGTGCTCTCTGGGACATATACGTACATACCGCCTGGGATTCCCGGCCAATATGACTATCACGTATTGCTCTGGAGTAGCGGTTCTATCTCTCCCGGTCCGCATACGTTCACCCTCCAGAATGGACACACTGGTGGAGACGAATCCCTCGTATTATTTGATTACGCCGTCTATACTAGGTACGCAATCGATCGACTATCTAAAAATATAACATGGACGGATGATCACCCTCGACCTGCAGAGATTATGGCGAGGTTTCTGGCGCGGAAACCCCCACCACGTCCAGCGTAGTCAGAACGGATACTTTATTTAACTCGATCAATCCTCCACCCACCAGCACCGTCAGCACAACGAACTTCTCAAACGCGGTTGCTACAATCAGGTCATCACCCTCCAACATGGTGAACACGACAAGTATGAATACGCACAAGGAAATCACATCCAATACATGTACTGCTGGATCCGGGACATGTACTATCTCGTTAACTGTGAACACGGCATCCACATCGCAAGGCTCGATATCGTCCCCGTCAAGCCCTCCCACTGCCAACAGCACACCATCTCACGTTGCGTCGATGCGCACTCGCACAATCGTACTTGCATGCGTGATGACAGTCGCTGTGGCCTCAGCTTTGGCGCTTTTCTATCATTGTCATCGCCGTCGATGTGCGCTGCCATCGCCCAAACATGAGTCAACAGTTCAGTTGACTTCAGAAAGAGCGCCGTCCAGTATGATCCATATTGCACCCGACCACGAAGAGCTGTCAAGTCTTTTTGGGGTGAGATCCCAAGTCGTTACCACGTAAACAGTGCTCACATGTTCATTCATCAGTCCGGCTGCGCGACCGTCGCAGAAACCATTCCCTCCAGTGACAGCGGTAGATACAGCATAGCGCCACAGACACCATCCATATCTAGAAGTCTGTCTGTGTCGAAGGATGAGCCGCCTCCGGTATATGAGATGTAACATGCTGAGCTCGTACTATGTAGCATTCCTACGAAATTGATCCTCACGAACGCTCTTCCTGTGCATCCCCGCCTGTACTATACGCTAAAATCTAGGGACAGAAGAGACAGTCTGTGTATCAGGCGAGTTAATAGGTCAGCCGTGATTTGTTTACGACGTTTAGTAGCACTGATCCAGATATCACGCGGTAGCTTTGAGGTTTGCAAGTGGAAAAGAATCAACAATCCGATTTTTCTTACAGTCGAACTTGCGACTGATAATCAACCCAGATAACGTTCAACATCTCAATCGTCGCTAGTACGTCGACCTGGTTCCGACATCTTAATCGGTAATCACCCATAACACGTTAATTGACTGGTTAACTATCATCGTCCCAACTGTCACTAAGATATCAATTCTTGCTCATCATAACAAGCATCTCACTGCCACCGATGGAATTGTGTCGGTCGACTCATGCAATGAATTTCGAAAATAAGAGATCAATGAAACATCTTCATTCTCATCCATCAAGAGTCGACAACAACAAGGTGTGTCATACAGTATGCTCATATTCCCATGTTTGCGATATCACCAGGACTAGCAGGCACCTACCATAAAAGTCCTGAGCTTGTGAGTGCCCAGGCAATCTTGATGAATACTCGCGCTCATGTGCCCCTTCACTGGTTTGGTGTACATATCGCAGCAACGGTCTCTCACCACAGTATCACTGCATGGGGGTACCATGCCCTATCAGCATCACTATTCAGGCTATCCAGCGGTGCGCAGGAACAGATACTGATCTTCTCACCTCACTCCGCATACATTTCAAGACGGCCGATGGTTACATTATACCTAGACCACCACATCTCCCTCCTACACCACCATGAAGTTATGCCCTTTGAGCCATCTGGTTCTATACCTTACTTTCCTTTTCATAAGCTTCAGTTCAGCCAAATTGGTGAACATCACGGTTGACGATACAGATCCTGACCCCTTGACTGGCAACGTATTCACATATTCACCTCCGGGTCGCTGGAATAATGGAAATGGTTGTATTATGTGTTTAGCTAAGCCATCACCGGCGTCGGCTCTCGATGGAACGTGGCATGACGCCACGTACTACCCTAGCTCTCCCGCCGACAACGAAGTAACGTTGGCCAATTTTGATTTCAATGGTGAGTAAAATGGTGACTATTACATTGGACTGCGTTTGACATACTCGCATCAGGGTCCGCCTTCTATGTGTTCGGAATACAATCACAGTCAATATCCAACCCAACTAGTCCAGCCGACTTATCATTCTATATAGATGGAGTACTCTCTGGAACATATACATACACACCCTCTGGCGATGTCAGCCAATATGCCTACAACGTATTGCTTTGGAGTAACACCTCTATACCTCCTGGTCCGCACACATTTACCCTCCAGAATGGGCGCACCGGTGGAAACACGTCCCTCATACTGTTTGATTATGTCATCTACAGTAGGCGCGTGATAGTAGAGTTGCAGTGGACAAGGCGCTGATCTTCACTTGCAGGGATGATGGTGCCCACCCAGAATTGACGACAGAAACCGATACCACGACTGTGGTCAACACGGGTGCTACATCGAGCAGCGCAGTCGCAACTCCCCACAGCACGATGAACTCGCTGAGTGCGGTCAGCTCAATCAGCTCCGCAGCCTCCAGTACAACGACGTCCACACCGCTGCTCACTTCGACTTCGTCCCCACCTGCCATAGACAGTGTGTCGTCTCACACAGCCTCCAAGCGCACTCGTACAATCGCAATAGGTTGCACCGTCACGCTTGCCGTGTTGGCTACGGTCTCAGCCTTAGCTCTTTACTATCGCCGCCGCCGTCGTGCCCTGTTACGCAGACCATCGCATGAATATGAGGCAGGATCCCAGTTTGGCGCGAAAAGCATGATGTACGGAGAGCAGCTCAGCTCTGATGAGGTGAGATGACAAGTTTCATGCGTTTCATCTCCGTAGATCAATGCTGATCAGTATATCAGTCAAGCAGTGAAAAACTATCTGTCTTGGATTCTTGGGGTAAACAGAGTGACTCGCCTCCGTTCTACTCAAACTAGTAGGATGTCACGGCGCGTGTATCATGTATCGCTGCTGCCAAAGCCTTGTTGTTTTGCCCTTGTTTCCGAGCAACACGACTAGAGTCTAGTAATATACACATGCATATCTATTAATGACACGAGCAGAAGACTAAGTGTCTGCCCTGTTATAGTAATATAATGTATGAGAAGCAACAAGTCGAAACAACTGACAGGCAAAATCCAATTATGACACGGAGCGGGAAGGGACGCCAGCGGCGGCAGCAAGCTTCTCAAAGTTGGGAGATCCCAGACCAGTGACCTGTACACCAGACATCAGCTCGAGACACAAGTTCAAAAGATGCAAAGAAGCTTACCGGATCCCAGCCAACTTTTGCAGGAAAGCCCTCTGTACCGCAACCAGGGTTGCTACCAGACGTAATGTCGGTGAAGGTTGACGCTGCGGGTCCGTACAAGAACGGGTTCAGGAACCCAAGGGGTCTTCGTCCGGCAGCAATCAGCCTGTCGTTGATGAGAGAAATGATGCTCGCGAATATCGAACAACTCGGGCCATCGACCGTGCTTGTCTGTTGGTAATAGACAATCTCTACGTTCTCACCTAGCACAGCCACATCGGGATAGGCACGGCCAGATGGGTTGAACTTTTGGGCATACATAGGACCAAGTTTCGCCAAATACTCAGTGACGGCGGCGACTTGATAGTCGGGAGTGCGAAACAAGTTTGAGAAACCACCAGAAGAGAAATACGCGGCCGTCTCAGGGAGACCAGCCGTAGCGCCAACGGATGTCATGCTGGGTGCATGATGGTCAGCTATGCCGTGTCACAGTGTTGACATTACTCACAAAGGGCATCCAGACGGAAAGGTCGGGACGAACTTGAGGCAGAGTCTTGGAGCTCCTGAACCACTGACACCACCATCACCAGAAGCGAATAGGATTGACGTGCCTCGGGCACCGAGCTGTGCATACGCATTGCACAGCTTGCTATACGAGGTTCAGAATGGGGACCACGGTTATGCGTTGACTCAGTACTGACTTTGCCAGAGCGGAAGACAACTCATCTTCATTGAATCCATAACTGATGGTGAGCACCTGTGGGGGGTCGGTCTTGAATTGCAGGAAGTTGACGATGTCCAAAAAGCCGTCCAGGTCATCCTGAGACTCCTCGCCAACAGAAATAAAAGTGACTGGAACACCTGATGCAATACCAACCGTGTATTGGATGTCTAGATTCTGGTCTTTGGGTTCACAGATGCAATGTAGTAGGTTCAATAAAGGTACTTACTGCCTCGATGCTAGCATAATCTTGCCCCTGAGGATTGGATCCGCCGTCGATAGTCTGAACGGCAAACTTCGCACCAGATAACTCAGGGCGGAACTTGGTCAAGAACGTCTAGTAACAGATTCAATGAGGCACTCAGTGTGTGAAGCTACGATGAGAACACAACCTTACCTGGAGATCCGCATCATCTGCCCACTGCTCGAAATAGCCACTGACGGCGAGCTGATTTGCTTTCTGTGTAGCGTTGGAGGTGGGGATGCCGTAGATAGCTTGAAGACATGCAGGGGTGATGGAAGTGCGACAAGAGTCTGGTACTATGCCCGCAATCTGCGCACCCGAAAAGACCTTAGTGACCGGGGTCATCATGACGGGTAGATGTCCGAATGGGTCAGGAAAGCTAGACATACATAGATACTGATTAATACAAGGCACAAAGGGCCGGAAGACGGTCTCACTTTATTGTCGGATAGATCAGATCGACGAGCCCTACCAAGTTGGCAGGGATGGAGTAGTCAAGGGTGCGGATGGTTTGCATACCGGTTTTATCGTGCCGGAAGACGAAGAACTGAGTATCGAGCAGTTCATCGGCCTTGCTGACGGGGACTGAAAACGACATCCAGTCCCCGGCAGGAGAGACTGTTCGTGTGGAGATGTTGTTCATAGCAAACCAGGAGTTCACAGCTTGAACGGCCTCTGGTTTCGGTGCAACAAACGCTTCGGCCTGCAGAAGGGATGATAAGCGTCGGTAGTGAACATGGAATGTGATACTCATACCTGTTCCTTCGTAAGATGCTGGCCGTATGATGGGTTGCTCGGCGTGCTGACGTCCATGAGAGCTCTGATAAGACCGTCGACGTCTGTCGAAGTGAGCGCGATGCGCATGTTGAGCATAGTATCCGCGGGAGCGGGGCCCTGTCGGGAGAACCCTGCAGGGAGTTCCTGTGTTTCGTGCACCACCATTGCTGGACGAGTGAGCGGGTTACACAAAGCATACGCAAACAGCGAGATGAACACAAAGCAGAAGGCAGGCATAAGATCGAAGTCCAATTAGATAGAGGGTTGGAAAGTGGCTCGATTGACTGATAACGGATAGCTGCTGGATGCTACGCTCTTTATACTATTCCATAGTTGCAGGGACCGGCCAAGAGAAGACCCGCTAGAATGGAAGGAGTGGAATCGGCGATGTCTGCGAGGAATCGTGCATAACATACCACACTTCGGGAGCCCACGATCAGTAAAGCGAAGCTCACGTCATGAGATGGACTGTAGTTGTAGCCGAATCTGACGAGATGCCTGTACGCTGTTCAGAACCAACATATATAGTAGTATTGCGCACCTAATTAGATAAATGAGAAGCGGCATCACAGGTCTTGTTCCCGGTGCAATGTGACGGACGTCTACGCTTTCACTGCATGATGGGTCCGATTATTCCTACGATGCTGAAGCAACACGGACCGCATCGACAAGGTGAGTACTTCGCTTCCACCGTAGTCTCTCTATTTTAGCGAAGTGAGACCAACTTCTTGTTTAGCATGACAAAGGGAGGAGGAAGAGATGGATTCGGAGGGAGAGACTGAGACATGGCGTCTGCTAAGACAAATATCATTAGTCTCACGCGCGCACCGCGTGGAAAATTCATACCGCCACACCAGACATGATCCTGACCTCAACAAGACTGCTCGTTACTCTTTGTGAGTCTTCAAAAACATGCATACCTTATTCCTAGATTGATAGCAGTCTTGTTAGGTTTGAATCGATGTCGAGTACATCAAACTCGATACTGTCCCCAAAGGTCGGCCTATCGTCATCATTCCTATTGGACTGAAAATCGCTCAGCGTACTCAGGAATATAGGTGCCAGTTCGATCTAGGGAGAGCGATAGATCAAATGTTTAAATCTAGGGTCCAAGTATAAGTTTGCCGCTGCAATCGCACATTCTGCGGAATTTAGCACATCCGTCTCTAGCATGCGAGCTGGTTGGGGTCATTGTATCTGACCTCTTGAAACCTGTACCCATTGGGGTATGTAACACTATATTGTCATCAAATCCGGTAAACCCTCATGGTTATAAAACTATGCATTGCCACGAGCAAACTGTATAGAGATCAGGGCACACCGGCAGCGGCAGCTAGCTTCTCAAAGTTGGGTGAACCGAGACCAGTGACCTGTATACCATATATCAGCTAAATTTTCTAACTGAGGGTGCATGTAGGAACAAACCGGGTCCCAGCCAACTTCAGCAGGAAAGCCATTCGTGTAGCAGCCGGGGTTACTACCAGATGTGATGTCGGTGAAGGTCGACGCCGCGGGCCCGTACAAGAACGGGTTCAAGAATCCAAGTACAGGCTTGCCTGCAGCGAGAAGTCTGTCGTTTATCAAGGAGATGATGCTGGCAAATATCGGACTCGAGCAACTTGTGCCTCCGACCATACTTGTCTTCTGCTGATAGACGATTTCCACATTCTCACCCATTGCAGCCACGTCGGGGAACCCGCGACCACTACGATTGAACAGCCCATAGTTGGTGTCACCAAGTTGCGCCAGATAGGAAGAGACGGCAGATGCTTGGTAGCTAGGAGTGGGGAAGTAATTTGAAAAGCCCCCCGAGGAGAGCGCCGCAGCCGTTTCTGGGATACCGGTGGTAGCGCCGACGGAGGTCATACTACAGTCGCCATAGTCAATTACGGAGTAGTCAGGATCCGAGTTTTACTCTTACTATGGGCACCCGGACGGGAATGTCGGTACGAAGGTGTCGCAGTGATTGTCGTCGGCTGAACCAGTGCCACTGACGCCACCATCAGCAGAGGAGAACAGGATGGACGTGCCGCGAGCACCAAGTTGTGCATATGCAGTGCAGAGGTTGCTGTGCAAAAGGTAAAAGAAACGAAGATAGTATCACATGGATGGTACTTACTTCGCCAGAGCCTGGGACACTTGATATTCGTCTAGATTATAACTGGTGGTGAAAACCTGAGGAGGTTTTTCTTCAGCGGATAAGAAGTTGATGATGTCCAAAAAGCCGTCTAACTGGCCATCCTGGGTGCTTTCGCCCACAGAAATGAAAGTGACAGGAATGCCTGATGCAATGCCAACCGTGTATTGAGTGTCGAGATCCTAGGGCGTTCATCAAAATGCGAGGCGGCAAGTTATAACGAGTAAAGTACTCACTGCCTCGATACCGGCCAAAGTCTTCCCTTGAAGGTTGTATCCACCGTCCACAGACTGAACAGTGAATGTAGAACCCTCTAGATCAGGGCGGAAGTACTCCAAGAACAACTGAGGACAACAATTTTGTTAGAGTAGAAGGTAGATATAGCTACAAAGAGCACGCAATCTTACCTGGAGATCTGCGTTGTTCGCATATTGATTGCCGTAGCCGCTGACAGCGAGCTGACTCTTGGTGTTGTTTGCAGCATTGGTAGAGGGAATGCCATATAAATCCTGCAGGCATGTGGGAGTGATCAGGCTATCGCAGGAGCTGGGCTCTGTAGCATTCCTTCGTGGAGCCTTGAGGTTATTAGGCTTTGGCACCGCAACGACGGGCAGATTTGTGGAAGGATTTGGGAAGCTAATCATGTATAAGGGCCCTGAGTGTTATTGTATATACAAGGGTCGCGTGTGCGGACTCACGTTATCGTCGGGTAAAGAAGTTCGACGAGGCCGACCAGGTTGGCAGGGATGGAGTAAGCCAGGGTACGAACGATCTGCATACCAGTTTTGTCGTACTGGAAGACGGAGAATTGAGTATCGAGAAGCTCATTTGCTTTACTGACGGGTACTGAGAACGACATCCAGTCTCCGGCGGGAGAGATCGTTTGCGCGGTGATGTCATTGGCAGCGAACCAAGCGTTCACAGCTTGGACGGCCTCTGGCTTCGGAGCAGTGTAGACCTCAACCTGAAGACACCTGTATAAGTACTCCATCTGAAAGACTCTAGAGCAAAACATCCCTGTTCCTTGGTAAGATGCTTGCCATATGACGCGCTGGACGGAGTGCTGACATCCATGAGAGCATCAATCAGACCATCGCGGTCAGTCTGCGTGAGAGCAATGCGCATGTTGAGCACGGTATCCGCGGGTGCAAGACCCTTCTGTGAAAATCCTCGCGGAACTTTCTGCGTTTCGTGTACCACCATCACTGGACGGCCGAGAGGGTTAGCCAGCGTGAGCGCAAAAAGAGACGCAAGGAATACTAGGTGTGAGGTAAGCATTGCTTGGGTTCGGGATGTAAGGAGGGAGGCCAGGAGAGAAGCCTAGTCAGTTCAAAACGTCAAGGTGAGTTTTTATAGCAGAACATGATACGTGCCGAGTTGAGCAGCACATGAACAGCGCCACTACAAGGACGTATGCATATTGCTATAAACGCATAAGCGAAGAAGACTGCTTATCGTTCATGTCGGACGTCCGCTGCGGCCGAGACAAGGGCTCTTGTCACGCGGAAGTGCGGATACTTACCTGGATGTACCATCAAACTGCAGGGAACGTGTCATACACCGAGCTAGTTGATATGACAGAAGCGCTGCCATAGATGTTGAGAAGTTGTCTGCATAAGCATGAAGAAACCTCTGTATCTGATTCTTTGTGTGGCGTTCCTTCAAAACAACACCAAGTACCCAAGTTTGACGATAGGAGGGTAAAACTCGTCAGGCATGTGCCACCTACTAGCACACCTCCGCCATTGATGACATTTCAGTGAGGCTCGTGATTATTAGTCCGCTAAATAACCGTGTCAGCCAATATAGCGCAGCGAAGTTTAGTATGGAGAGAGAACTAAGGACATGTGTTAGAGTCATGATGGTAGAAAGTACTAAGTTGCCAGCGTTGTGGCGTGGGACAGTGTGAATTTTGTGTCCGAGCGCGTGGCGCGTCACATGGCATCAGCGTAGACGGGATGACCGTCACCACCTTAAAAAAACAATTAAGCTCCCAAAAAACCAGCCTATGCTCATCATTCCTGTAGGGCCTCACTCGGCTGCTCAGGGACATAGTTGCCAGTTCGATCTGAGAGCGATAGACTGGATATTTCAATTTAGGGTCTTCCGCAAAACTGACTCTGGCATGCGGGCTTGTTGGTATCATTGTATTGAAGCCCTCGAGGCATCTGACCATCAGGGTATGTTACACTACGTAGCCATAACATCTGGTAAACCCCGATGGTATACAACTCTGCATTGTCACGAGCAAACCGTATAGAGAAGATCAGGGCACACCAGCGGCGGCAGCAAGTTTCTCAAAGTTGGGCGTCCCCAGACCAGTGACCTATACACATATCAGCCCAAGAATGCGTATTCAAAGGATCTGTAAAAACGTACCGGGTCCCAGCCAGTTTCAGCAGGGAAGCCGTTCGTGTTGCAACCAGGATTATTGCCAGAGGTGATATCGGTGAAGGTCGACGCCGCGGGTCCGTACAAGAACGGGTTCAAGAATCCAAGCACAGGCTTTCCGGCAGCAACGAGTCTGTCGTTAATGAGGGAGATGATGCTGGCGAAGATGGGACTCGAGCAACTTGTGCCCTCGACCAGAGCTCCGCTCTGTTGATACGCGATCTCCACGTCCTCCCCCATCGCAGCCACATCGGGGAACCCACGCCCAGTGCGGTTGAACAGCCCAGAGTTTGTACTGCCGAGAGTCTTCAGGTAAGTTGAGACGACAGATGCCTGATAGCTAGGGGTGGAGAAGTAATTGGAGAAGCCGCCGGAAGACAGGGATGCAGCGGTTTCAGGAATACCGCCAGTTGCGCCAACGGAGGTCATGCTAAAGGCGAGGGTCAGTCGTGAGCTACGCAGGATACAAATTCACTCACAAAGGACACCCGGACGGAAATGTCGGCAGGAAGGAGATGCAGCTGTTGATGTCGTTGATATCGGAGCCGCCTACCCCGCCATCACCAGAGGAGAATAGGATAGACACGCCACGGACACCGAGTGAGGCGTATGCGGTGCAGAGTTTACTGTACTAGGTTAAGATAGGGAGATGATATCACTCAGAGAGTACTTACTTCGCCAGAACGGAGGACACCTCATACTCGTTGAATCCATAACTGGTGGTGAGCACTTGGGGAGGGCTTTCCTCGTCGGACAAGAAGTCGATGATGTCCAAAAAGCCGTCCAGCGGGCCATCCTGAGACTGCTCGCCCACAGAAATAAAAGTGACCGGAACACCTGATGCAATACCAACCGTGTATTGGGTGTCGAGGTTCTGTGGTACCGAGGGTTCAGGACCGAAAGAAGTGAGTAAGTGAGATACTTACTGCTTCGATACCCGCATCATCCTCATCTTGAGGGTTGGACCCACCGTCGATGGGTTGGAGAGAGAACGTGCTACCAAGCAGATCTGGGCGAAAGGCTCTCAAGAATAACTGAACATATCAGGTCAATTACCGCTCGAAGCTACGAAGATGTGTTACCTGGAGATCATCATTATTCGCGTACTGCTCAATGTAGCCACTGACGGCAAGCTGATTTGTATGCTGTGTAGCTTTGGTGGATGGGATGCCATACAGATCTTGCAAGCACGCGGGTGTGATGATGTTGTTGCAAGAAGTGGGGATTGTGGCATCGCTACCTGGAACCTTAAGGTTGTTGTGCCTAGGTGCCATCATGACGGGCAGATTCGGCGTGGAAGGATTGGGGAACCTGAACATATATCAGCGTGTGTATTAAGTGAAAATATGTGCCTCACGATATCGTCGGATAGACAAGCTCCACAAGGCCGACAAGATCGGCAGGGATGGAGTAGGCCAAGGTGCGGACAATCTGCATGCCAGTCTTATCGTATTGAAACACAGAGAACTCGGTATCGAGAAGCTCGTTGGCCTTGCTAACGGGCACTGAGAACGACATCCAATCACCAGCGGGAGAGCTCGTCTGCGCGGTGATGCCATTCGCAGCGAACCAAGCGTTCACAGCTTGGACGGCCTCCGGCTTCGGAGCAGTGTAAACTTCAACCTGCAAACACCTATCTGAGTACTTCTCTGAAAAAGATTGATTCCAGAGAGAGACATACCTGTTCCTTGGTGAGATGCTTGCCGTACGACGCGCTAGACGGCGTGCTGACGTCCATGAGAGCCTCGATTAGACCGTCACGGTCAGCCTGCGTGAGGGCGATGCGCATGTTGAGCACAGTGTCCGCAGAGGCAGGCCCCTGCTGAGAGAACCCTCGCGGCAGTTTCTGCGTCTCATGTACCACCATGGCACGACGACCGAGCGGGTTGCCCAGCGTGAGCGCGAAAAGCGATCCAAGGAATACTACTCGAGAGACAAAAACCATTTCTCTGGAGTTCCAAATGTGAGGGGAAAGACCGCACAATGGGTTGCTTAAACAGAAACGCCAGTGTACCCTTTTATACCTGAGCAGAATATCTGTCGAATAAAGCAGCACATGGGATGTGTCACCACAAGGATGCAAGGTTGCTGCAAATATCTAAGCAAAGAAGCTTACCTAACGAACGTGCAGCGACGCTACATCGGATGTCTACTGAAACCGACACAAGGCGTCGTGTCTAGGAGTTATAAGATGTAGGATATCTACATGCGGAATCAGACCAGGGAATATGTTACGCACCGAGCTAGTTGATATGGTAGAAGCGACACCATTAATTTGAGGAGTGGTTGAATAGTATCAATTTTTTTAACGTGAGATCTTCTCATGATCTCCTTGAGGCAATGCTGAGTTCGATGACATTCATCCCCAAGTATCCTCTCAAAGAATTGCGATTTCATCCTGTAAATGATGGTACCACGCCGTACACATCCGCCCTCATCTTCATTGTTGACGTCGAGCGGGCCACGGTTCTTAGTGTTGTGGATCTGAGTTCTGGTAAAGCAAATTCAGTACGGTGGTGATTAGTATTGAATATTGAAGGAGAGCTAGAGGGCCATCATGATACACGTACACGTTTTGCTAGAGGAGGAAATCACCGTAACCGAGCGGTACTCAGCTGTCGTTGTGGCGTGAGATAATTTGACCGCTGCGGCACGAGCGCGGCGTCACGGCACGCCACATGCAAGATGCACTTGGCTCTGAACGGGACACCATGTTGCTGTTTGCAAGAACCTGGACTTGCATGGCACGCAAAACTTTTCCAAGCAGAACGTTAGTGCTAGGATCTAGGTGGTCGTCGACTGGGGCGTTACCCGTTTTCAATCCATCGCCTTCGTTTCGTTTGACACGTTCTCCGAATCCAGGCTGGGATTTGGGAGATGGATTACCTGAGACTCCGGTCGCGAAGGACTGGAAGAAAGATGAAGAACAAGGGTGGAAACGTTGGATTACAGAGCATGTTCCAGGCAGGTAAGGTGTTGTGTTGATTGTTGCTCAGCAGGTTGGGCCACCATTCTACTTCAAAGAGTACCTTGCAGTTGAAACCATGCTAATTGAGAATCATTGTTTAGGGATCTTTATCGACTTTTGACTAGTGCAGTAATCCCACGTCCCATTGGATTTGTGTCAACGATGTCTGCTGACGGGGTGAAGAATCTTGCTCCCATGAGGTATGCCGCTGGTATTGCATATTGCACGAAACACAGTACTTATTTAGTGACTATGCAGCTATTTTACATTGGTATGTGACCAAGGATGATTTTTCTCTTGTCGTACTTGATTCGAACCCACTTCATAGATATCTCATGATCCACCACTTCTCATTGTCTCGTTGACGCTAAGCAAACGGAGGCCCAAAGACACTCGAGAGAATATCAAAGCTACCAAAGAATTCACCGTCAACATCATAAGCGAACCCTTCGTCGAGGCTGCGAATGCATGCTCCGTTGAAGCGCCTGCTCATATTGACGAGTGGGTTGTTAGCGGTTTGACTCCGGAACCTAGCGTAAATCTTTCCTATGCGTTACACAGGTGCAACTTTAACTTAGGCTTTTCCCCACCTTAGACATCAGTGAAGCCGCCACGAGTCAAAGAGAGTGCCGTGGGGCTCGAATGCGAGGCAAGTACCCCCCTTCTCTTGGAGCCTCATTGTCGAACTCAGAGTCTGCGCTCTTAGCTCTACGAATTAAAGGACATCAAATCGCTTCATACGCAAGAGATTACCACAACCTTGGTCTTTGGGCTTATCAAGGAGATCCATGTGCGTAATGCGGTTCTTTGTGAGGATGGACAGACCGTGGATCCCGCAAAGCTGCGACCTGTTGCCCGTGCAGGCGGAGCGACTTTTACGCGGCTTGGAGAGGGGTTCAACCTTGATAGGCCGTCTTGGAAAGGCTTGAAGGACAGAATAGAGAAGATGAACGAAAGCTAAACGTACCTTGCACGTACCCCAGATTGACTAGTACGATGCATGAGTAATCTTTACTGATCGCGAAGTGTGACATTGGTGGTAATGGTAACAGAATACAGTACAGTAAAGTATTCCGTGACAATAAGAGGTATAGAGGGTGTAGAGGACGTGAATAATGAATGACTAAGGAGGGGATTAGAGAGTGATCTCGATAATCTAATGCGAAGCGTGCATGTGAATAAATGAGAGATGTATCAAAACCACAGCATAGAGACGATGTTAAGAAGATACAGAGCAATGAGACAGATGATAGCGATGACATGCATATGATACAAGCTGAAATACAATCTGTTAGCTCCTGCCATTTCTCAAGGGAGTTGGAACACGTACGAATGACGTGACCCGAGACTAACTCTTGGATGAAGCCACCTCAGGCACAGTTATGAATCAGCCTTGGTGCCGAACTCGACATCACTCTTGTCCACCCGTAAATACGCCAACACGCCAGGTAGTGAGCTGTTCTGGCGACAGACAACTTCAAGATCATGCCCGCTCCATATCCGGTCTTCTGGTCTCTGCGAGGACGATGGGTCGCGGCGCAGAAACTCGTCGCCACTGAGCTCGCGGTCGTCATCGAGCTCAGGCTCCATCTTCCCAGCACCGTGCTTGTGATACAACTGGCTCCGTGACTTCGACCGTACATGGACAGGCCCGTCTAAGCCGCTCCGTCTGTGATGTGCACGGCCGTTGGGGCTGCTCACAGACGTGCCCGTGAGGCGTGCGAGCGCGGTGTCAATGGCCGAACGGAAGCTGCCGAGCGAGTCTTCTGAAGCGCCGATCAACGTGTCTTGTAGCACTTTGAACGCAACTTTCTCGACTGCGGGCTGCAGCCGTGGACTAGATCCTGACGGCTCGAGGACGGATACAGCAGGTGGAGAGGCAGACGCAATATCGATCTGACGTTTCAGGGAGACTGTCCACTGATGGCGTATGAGCGGATCGTCGACACTGAACATGTACTTTCGCTTGACGCCGTTCTGTCCTATGAAGGCGAGTTGAAAGGTATTCCGCATGAAGGCACGTTCCACCATCACCGGGCTACTGAGAGGCAGCCCAGTATACGACAATGCGTTCGCCCCAGATCGCCACATGATAACGGTTTTCGGACCTAGTGATGTGCCGGTGACTCTGAAGGACGCCTCCGCACTTTTGGTGAAGGTCAGTACTGGAGGATCGAACATGAGGTCCTGGCCGAAGAGTTGGATGCTCAGGTGGGGATCTACTGCAGGGATACGGAGGACGATAGGCTCAGATTGTATGCGATAGGTCAGTCTCGAGGGTAGTGGGCGCTTGATCGAGATAGGGAACAACGCGGAGAGGACACCGTTAGGCTGCTCAACAGAAGGGTTGCGAGCTTGGGAGAGTCGTTCCCGGCGAACAGCAGCGTATATTTTGTCCAACAGGTCGTCATTCACGAGGCCCCGAGGATCAAATCTGCGGAATGCTTCGACGAAGTCACGATTGATGATGTTGCGCTTGGGATACCCCGTCATGCCTGGCGTCTGCGCAATGCCTCCATGCATCACTTCGTTCAGCTGGACGATAGCGCGCGCGAGGCGGACAGCAAGGTCTCTGTCGTACGCTTGGATGCCAGCGTTCGCCTCGTACCACCGGCTGGCGAAAGAGTCTACCAGATAGTCCAATGACGCCTTCGGCGGTATCCATATGGAAAGGAGGAAAACGCGGAGCGCTTTGTCAATGCGCAGACCTGCGAAGCCAAAGCTATCCAAGTATGCTTTCAACACCACTTTGGACGTCCGTCTGGACAGATATTCTCCAAGCCGGACGCGGTCGAGATCGGTGGTGCGGAATATGAGCTGGCCGAGCGCAATCGGGTCGTCGCGGCAGTTGCTCTTGCTGAACAAATTGACGATGGCATGATCAGGATCCTTGCTGAATTGGTGAACAAAGTTCCGAATGACAGGGTGTCTCGCTGGACTAACGCATGCCGATGCTTTTGTTCTCGACTCGTCGCGATCCGCATTGAACTTGAGCTCCCGGAGAAGGACAACGCTTTTGACGATGAATTTCCTATCCATTGGAGTGGGCTTGGCTGTATCAAGTAAGACATCTTGGTCTTGCACTACTGGCTTAGCGATGACGAGGATGTCGGTGAAGAGGAAGAGGAAACGGTCTTTCACAGTGTTCGCGTTCGCGACCTGGAGGACAGGAGATGACAACACGAGTTTCCTAGGCGGATCGTCTAGAGCAATAGGCCATATAGAGCTCTTCGAACCTCGCCCTAGGGCTTCATCCAAGCGTTCTAGCATAATGGTCGCTTTGGATGGCTCTGAAGTCGTAATCTCCGGAGAATTGGGCGACGACGACACGCCAGAAGACATCGACTCCGATGTCGACCTCAACGTATACTCGTCTAACGATGATTGAGGATCAGGTGTAGTCGATGAAGGTGGTTCCGGAGGTGAAGGGAATGCAGGGAACTCCAAAGCAACGTTCTGCGGTCGATCAAGGTCTTGAACGCTGGGCGGAGATTGCGCTTCTTCCAATTGATGGTCCTGAGATGAACTTTCTGGTGGGGTCACACGGATGTCAAGCGCTGTTGGTTCGTCTGCAGGCAGTTTCCCGTTCCCATTCTCCTGAGACAGGCCCGGAGACGAGTCTTGGGCACTTGTCATCCTCAATCCAAGGTCTTCCCAATCAGACGTGAGGTCATTCTCCTTCCGGGGCACGAGGAGGTGCAGATCTGAAAATGAGGGTTTCTTCTGCGCAGTGCGAGGCCGCTCGACCGCAACAGGAGTAGCGGGGGCAGAAGACTGAGAGGAGAAGAGCTTCTTCGCGCTCAACCATTTCCTGACTCCCTCGCGGCTCATAGGAAGCTTCAGAGACCCCGAGCTTCCCGCGTTCGTGGACGGCGAAGTAGGACTGGAGAGGTTGAAGTAATCTATGTGAGAGCCTGACGAGCCTGAGTGCGACAATACGGGAGCAGTATTGAGGCCCATGAACTTCGACATGAGTAGACGACTGTCTGATGCCTGGTGAGACAATTTCCGATCTCTCATTACTTGTGGGGATTTTGTCGTAGCACTCGAAGACGAGCTAGTGCTAGGTATAGCTTCGATGCCGCCAGGGGCATTGACATCGGGAGATGTCCCCATCGGAGTTCCTCCTCGTGCTTTGAGTTGCTCCTCCAGCTGAATCATACCAGGGAAGGGGAACAACTTCGGGTCGGCATACCTGGGCAGATCAGCTGTAGAGGCCGGTGGTATGGGAGATGCGCCGCCAGGAGGAGCGCTATGCGGCGCGAGTGATAGTATAGACCCTGACGCGGATGGTGATTGTACTAAAGCCGGACTCTGCTGAGGTGCGCTGCCGCTGGATTGATCGCCTTTGTCTGCCTTCCCACTCGATTGGCTCATCCCACTCTCCCGACTCACACTCGAGTCGGTATTATACCGCCTGTCCCGCCCACTGATGCTGTTAGTGCGCGACCTCCGCCCGCCGCTCGAGTTAGTCCTCGACAGTGCGCCCTTCAGACGCTCCCATGTCGTCGGCCCATCTCCGCCGCGTTTTGGTGTCGACTCTGCCCGGTTGTCCTCCCAATCCGTGAACTCCGTTGCAGAGGGAGAGCGTTCCATCTGTTGCACGGGTGTAGCCATGTCGAGACGCCTGGGATAGACGTCTGGGGAGGCCTGCGGCTCCGAGGGAGGTTCGGACACCGCTGGTGCTGATAGAGCGATAGGAGACAATGGCGATGGAGGGATTTGAGCAGCAGACAACTCCGGGGATGTCTCGACTTCGATGACTAAATTCTGGTTCTTATTGGATACTCTTGATATCCTGGGAGAAGGAGAATACGAGCTCTGTGATGACCGGTTGTCGGAAGGTTCTGTCACACCCTCTTCATGTACATTCTGCATGTGGTTCTCAGCATCAATGTGTCCATTCTCTGCGGCGGGCTCGTCTGCTTCGTCCTCGTCCTCGTCATCGTCGTCATCGTCATTGATGGGCATGCGGGGAACTACGTGAAGTGACTCAGTTTTGTGAGGAGACAACGACAGAGTAGTAGCACGCACCTGGTTCTGCCACCCAACTGATTTCACTAGCTCTAGCATTCCTGGAAGGGACTCCTAACCGCAGCTCCCTGTAAGCATCCGACTCTTCGTCTTCATCTCCAAACGGCTTCTCCCTAAGCGGTGTTGCGAACGGACTCGCAGGGAACGAATCTGGTTTATATGTTCCAGACTGCGACGAAGACACGAAGAACGGTACAGAGACACCGTTCTGCGCTGAGTCTGTCGAGACGGTAGACGGTGCGTCGGATGAGTGTGGGAGCCGCTGTCCTACCCTGCGCGCTGGCGTCCTAAGCCCGTTAGCGAATCGCTGGTCGAGAGGGAGTCGGTCGGCATCGTCGTCTTCTTCCTCCACCACAACCCCACGGCCACCCATAGGTGAGCTGATCTCATCAACCGCGGGCTGCACGGGCGTCCTCCTCGCTTCTGGCGGGAATAAGAATGGTGATTCAGTATTGCGAGCGGATTGTGGAGGTAATGGAGATGGGGGAGGCATCGGTGTATTCGCCGCACTCGACGGTAGTGGTTGCTCTTCTCTGTCGTCTAACAATGTTGATGCCCTGGACGAACTTCGCTTTGACCGCCGCCGCCTGCGTTTCGTGGTGCCTGGTGTAACAGGTCTCACGAGCTCCTCACCGCCGCTCGTCACGTCCGTATCCGCCTCCTTCACCCTCTCTCCTAAGCGTCTCAGCAAATTGCGCCTCGCTGCTATCCGCTCCCCGCCAGCTACAGTGTTGTTTCTGCCCAACGGTGTGGGTGACGGAGACCCCAAGGTCATATCCATCGGCTCGGAACCACCTGTGAGCTTCTGCATCGCCATCATACGCGCTGCTCCAACGCTGTTCGAACGAAATAGCCCAATTCCCTTTTGAATCTCGTCTAGTGAAGGCAGCATCGGCGTTGACGGCGTTGTGCCCGGATAGAACATTGGTAGTGGCGACCCAGGAGAGATCGGTGAACGCAGAAGACGAGAGGCCTGGAAGGCAGCGAAGTGAGACGGTATCGGGGACACAACGGGCGGTGAAGGTGGGATATCACGGTCATCGAGGCCATACTCATCAGCAGAAGACTCGTTGGCAGTGCTGACGGCGGCAGGCGGAGGTGTCTTCATCTTGTTACGCAAGTCTTTGGACCCTCGAGACCGTGCCCTCGACCGTGAGCGTCGTTTACGAGCGGGGGTCGTGGGCCTTTCTGGCGATGGTGACAGGTCCTCTGACGGGTGCGGATCATCAGTCTTATCTTCAGGTCCTTCCTGGTCCTGATGTGTCTTGTCTTCAGCCTGTGCGCGACCTAGCTCTGCCGACTCTTGCTCTTCTGTGTTGAACACGTCTGCATCAGCGCTCTCCACCTTCCCGCCGTCAGACTCTGGCGCGCTTTCGTCGTCCTGTTTGTCGCCTCGCTCGCCCTCGCTAACTGCTTCGACGTGCATGGGTGGTCTGCGCCCATCTTTCATACGAGGTAGGGATGCAGCACGCTTGAGCTTCGCCACAGCCGTCGCACGCTGTTCTGCAATTGAGGGAGGAGGTTCCATGGTACGCGAGTACCGTTGGAAAGCTATCAAAGTGGTTAAGTTTGCTAGGTTACCATGTGATAAACTCGACTGTTACCTCCACCACTTTGTGCTGTATCTGAGCGACAATTTCAGCCTCTCAGGTCTCGATGAAAATTGAGGATGAACCTCACCGGTTCGCTAAGACTGAGACGGTGAAGAAAGAACACGGATTGTCGCCGTATTTGGCAGCTCGCCAAGTGCTGATCACAGGCCTGGCGGCGCTTTTGAGGTCAACAACTCAACCTCGTGGATCCCTCGCCGTATGTGTGCCTCAGGGCTGTCCAGATGGGTACCCACGAATAATTTCCGTCTACCTCGAGGATGGGAGTGCGGGGTAGAGAGCAGCTTGAAGATGATATTTAGGGTGATAAAGTGAATTTCCTGCGTCCAAGCGGCGGGCGCGAAGCGTTGCGGCAGTTGCCGCTTCGGCGCTACACAGCCGGCCTGTGAACTTTCAATCATGACTTGCAATTACTGCCCGGGAAGTATGTGCAAAGGGACATGATGAAGCTGTATGAGGTAGAAACGTGAAATATGTACAACGGCGGGTTCGCACAAGCGATTGTGGTGTTGCTGGAGGTTCAGATGATTCTACCCAGAGTGCGCCGCCGGACAGGTTTAGTCAGCGTAGAGTTTTGAGTTCGTCAGCTTTCGGCAAGCACAACTTGTCTCCTCCCTCCACCTCCTCGTCCTACTTGCAGCTGGTCTTCAGTCTCTCACATACTATATTCGAAATGCTTCGTTCTCTGCAAAGATTGCCGCTCCGACGATGCGTGCACACCTCAACGACGCGTCCCATGTCTGCGCTTCGGAGTAGTCGCGTTGGAATGGCGGTGGGAGCCTCTGCGGTATTAACGGGATACGTCGGCTGGCGGACATTCCAGAGCCAAAACACTATATCTCTAGATTCAGTGACCACAGGTGAGTCCTATTAGCTTGCGTATCGCGGTCTTATGCTCAGTCTCACATCTTGCAAGCTACGAAACCCGCCCCGCTCACGGTGAAGGCTTCTGCATCTCCCGAGGCTACGACGACGTCACATTCGGCCACTTTGCAGCATGAGTCTTTATTGGAAGAGCTACCCGAGGACTCTGCACCGGAGTCACAGCCAGAACCTCCGTCGGCACCCGAGGCTACCGAAGGGACAGAAGACAGCGAAGGCACCGGAGGTGCGTTCAATCCCGTCACGGGTGAGATCAACTGGGACTGTCCCTGCCTCGGTGGTATGGCCCACGGAACTTGCGGTGCCCAATTCCGCGAAGCGTTCTCTTGTTTCGTCTTCTCGGAGAAGGAACCCAAGGGCATAGATTGTGTAGAGAAGTTCAAGTTGATGCAGGACTGCTTCAGAGAGCATCCTGAAGAATATGGAGATGGTGAGTCCGAGTATCTCAGGTATTACGGTAGAACAGAATCATAATATTACATCTGCAGAGATAATGGACGAAGATGACGAAGACGACGCGCCTGCCGTGTCCGGTGAAACCGCTCCTGTCGCTCATGTAACTACGGAACCTGAACGGCAGTCTTCCCCCACGATTCCGGCAGAGTACCCCCTAACCTCTAAAGATACCCCTTCACCAGCATAGTGAACCTCCACCAAAAGTACTATGCACGTACGGATAATTCGTAGATTGTATGTTGTAATGGAAGGAGCGATTCTCTACTCGTCTTCAAACATGTGTTCCTTCCTGTTGTGAGCGATTAATCAAGCTCCCCATCGGATATTGCGGCCGTCAGAGGATTTCTTCCAGCTCACTTGATAAGTGTTGTCCCTCATTTACTCCTTACAGAACCTCCTTCACCCTCCACATGAAAGTGCGTGTCACATAATCCTTCTTCCATAAATATCCGTTAAATAATACAAGTTATACAGATGCAATCGCTCATCAAACTCATCAACATGTTGATTTAGGCGTGTCTTCCCACACAGGCTCACACTTGTACCTGCCAAGATATGGCATACGCCTGCTTGCCTGGTCGTCGAACGACTTGAGGAAGTCGCTTGCCGACTTGTGACCCAACTCGCTACTGAAGTGCATGGTGAACGTGCACGCTGCTAGATTCGTGACTGCGAAGCGCATCGCCAGTGCGTGCTGGTGCCTGTCGTAGCCGTGGAATGTCATTTCAAGCTCCTGCAGCGCAGGCAAAGTGAGCTTCCCCATGTCGTCGAGGAGCGCGGGAAGGAGCACGTCTTCATAGAGGCTTCGTGAGTCCAACCGGAGAGTCCTGATGCACGGTGCAATGATTGTTCTGAAGCGCGTCCAGTCCGCAGGCGTCTTCAACGTAGGCTTGCCCTGAACAGACGTAAACTTGGTGAGTGTTTGACTGTCAATATCAATGATATGAGTGGATGACGCACCCCACGCTCGTGATAGGTCGGGAGAGTTAGCAAGATGCGGCGCAAGCCTTGCGTTTTCACATCGCGCCAGAGCAGATGAACTGCAGCCGCATCCCATATGCTGCAGACGCGCGCCGCAGTGCGTACATCCTTCAGTTCTACGTGCTCGAGTATAATTTGGACGATTTTCGCCGTGCAGAGTGCTTCCTTGCATGCTGCCGATACTCCAGACACAGCGATGACTTGCGGCTCAGTCTTGGCATGACCAGAGGGATGTACAGGTAGAGCTGTTGGATGCTCATATTCTCTCCGGGTGTCAAAACCTTTCTTCAAGACATGCAGGTCGATTGAATTCCTTGGTTGCACCGGTTCGGTCGCGTTCTCAGGAACGAATGTCGTCTTCCAGGAGGCTGATAGTCGTTCCTGACGGGGTTCTGCCTCTCTCAATGTGGCTTCCGAGGATGTTGTCTCGGTAGGAGACTCTGGCATCACCTCTGTCGGATGCGCTAGAGTGGACGCACTGCGCGGCAAAGAATACTCTTGATCCTCGTCTTGGTTGTCATTCAACGCAGTGAGGATCTGGACGACAGGATTCGTGTGTGTCTTCTCCAAGTCTATGGTTGTTTCATCAATGTCAGCCTCCATAGGCTCGATTGGCAGGGCTTCCGGGACGTCTGCGGGAGTCTGTCGTTCCTGACGACTGGCTTCCTCAGTGTCTTTCTGTTCGTTGGTGGTGGGGGCCTGTCTCGCAGGCTTTGGTTGTCTGGCCTTCTTTGCCTGAGCACCGGGCTTGGGCTTGGCGGACGTCTTGCGAGGCGGCATATTATCGCGAGTATGTTACAGAGAAGGGGAAAAGAAAGGAGGTGATAGTGATGTGAGATCTGACAATGCAGGTCACAAATTTATACCCGCCGCAATCTTGAATGTGGCCGCCACCCGTGATATTGGCCGTTGGGCCGCCTCCATGAGGTTTGTGGCCACACGCGTACGAACCTTTACTCCGGTTACAATCACAGCCGCGTTGCTCATCATCAAAGGCGCGTCCCCATTGTTGTCATTTGCCTCTCTTTGTGCTCACACCCTCAGTGGCGTGTGCCACTCGGCTCCATCCGTGACTTTTCTCCAGGTTTTATTGTTGCCCCTTCATCCTTCGCCTCGACTATGGCTTCAGCCTCTAGGTTCGTCGACCTACGCCTCTCCAAAGAGGAGTATGCAGAGTACAAATACGATAACCCTGACGCCGACCGCGATCCCGTGGAGAAGTCACATTTCCGCTACAAGGTCGAAGTACGCGGATATGGCGAAGAGGCGGAATGGGCCATCAAGTGTAGCACCAAAGACGGCAAGGATTTTTTTGTGATCAACTGCTCTGAGCTGGACAGCGTCGTAAGTCGAAGTAACCTTTGTCCTTTGTCGAATGGGTAGTTCATCGTCCCGGTGCAGCGTTTCATCAAACATCGGGTCGAACATAGACTGCGAATTCCAGAGAAATACTGGGTATGGGGCCCTCGCTTAAGTCGTGTCTGACTCGTGCAATTGACAGTCTCTGCATGTAGGCCCTAGTAGGAGACGGTCTGATGCTTCCGCCAGGACGATTGGCGTACATGCCAGTCTGCGGCGGGAAGAAACGCGTTGGTTCGTATTCTTGTCACGTCCTGTGTTATCATACGTAAACCCTTTCGTACAGAATTGCTCCTTGTTCCTGCGGCTCTCTTGCGCGAATACGAGTCCCACAAACGTCATGTCTGGAATGAGCCAAAATCTCCTGCTCCAGCGAACAGTCGTCTCATCGTATATACGCTCCTCAAACCGAAACAATCTGCCTCGTGGACCCCGTATGGTAAACAGCGTGCGCTGGCGGATGTGCATCTTCGCAAAATGCTCAAGAGGTATTCCGGAAGGCCTCTTAACCCTCTGCTTGGACAAATTCGTGAGGCGAGGCATATTGTCATGCGCTATCGTATGGAGCAAACCATGACAAGCGGGGTCGTTCCCTTGGTTGTGAAATGTGATAATTATGTGGTACGTTCGTCTCCCCGCTCTCAGTAACGAAGATTGATCGTTGGCATGATGCAGAGACCCATCGATGTCACCGTGTTAACGCGAATCTTCTCTCCTTCAAATCCTGCGACTATCGATGTGTATTGGAAATATCACAACCATAATCGCACGAGGAGCGAGGCCGTAGAATTTGACTGCACCATGCTATACTGCGTCCGCAATCCCGTCACGACGGCGTCGCTCGTAATCCCCGATGTCGAAAGCAGCAAGAACGCCCCGCGCGCAGGGCACAATGGCTGGAAGCTCGCTTTCAAGCTAAGCATGACGGACGCGAATGTCGGGCCGCTGTGGCGCGAGATAGACCAGAGGACCTGGGGCATGCAACCGGAAGACGTGAATCAAATTCACAGCACTCTTTTTGGCACGGGCAGATTCGCAAGACGGGTTTCGAAGATTGACACGATACGATTGATGCTGTCGTCCGTCGGTATCATCTACAACATTGCCAGAGGTCCCGAACAGTCGGAATCAACCGACTGTCAGGAGGTCACAGAAGGCAGTCGAGACGAGGGTGACGAGGATGAGAACAAGAAAGAGGATGAAGAAAAGGAGAATGTAGATGACGAAGATATCCAAGACCCCTTGGATCTTGGGCCTGTATGCTGGGATTTTGACCAGTGCGCTCAGTGGCTTGGGGCGCATATCCGCGCAGCATGTGGCGTCCCCCTTGCTCGCGATCAGTGTTTCAAGATCGATATGTAGAGAAGGTATGTTATGAGGTTCAGTGCCGATGGAGACCAAGACGGTCACATCTGTTGTGCTGCTTGCAACCTTGGAGATATATGCGAGAAGTTCGTAAATGTATCGTAAGCACGATGAAAGCGATTATTCCATTGACAAAGCTCGGCATTCCCTTCACCGTCATCTGCAGTAAACATAAGTCGGTACAGCTTTTCGCATCTCTTACCCATGTCTAAATCATGCGCATCACGCACTGCATTTCCATCATCGGCGTGAAACTTCGCCTTGCGGCAGCCTAAGGCAGACAGACCGAGAACATGCACACCATGTCCTACATCAATTATAGCCATGGATACGGGGACAGCTAGACCAACCCATCTGGCCCCAATTTGTATTGGAATGTGGCAACGCAGCCATACGACCATAGATGATTATTACCAGTATCAGCAAAAGCTGCACCTAGATAACGTAGTGCAGTCGAAATTATCCAAGAGCCAGAAGATATTGTTGCAGCAGGCCAGAAAGTTGCTTGATGTCCAGAGCGAAGAGAGTGATGCTTGAGAGATAGAGAGAGTATGTGAGAGTCAAAGGACGAGGATCGTGCGACAGACAGGATGATGGCCAATTTGATTGTCTCCAGGAAACGCATTGTCCACTTGTAGTGATTAACGGGAGTTGCCGAGTAACAAATGTACTTACCTCCTTAGTAGAGACTTACTGACCATATGCTTACTGGCATTAGAAATATTTATGATGTTAACACAGCCGATTGATGCCTGCCTTGATCTGATTTATGGCGCTCACCGTGGCGGGGCCAACGGCTTCAAGGCCACTCTCTCTCCTGGTCTCCATTGTCTGTGACTCTGCTATTCTCTTCTTTGTCTTTGCCCTGCGGGCTTTTTACGTTCTTTTCACCGCTTTCGTCGTCGCAGTCGAACTCGTCGGTTACTGGGAGCAGGATCTCCAGTCATATTCTCAAGTCTACCAAGCACTTAGTCGATCCCCGTGTAATACGCCCCGAAAACGATGTTCGGTCCATCGTTGTCTTTATGCCTTCTGTTGTCGTCAATTCTAGCTGGCTTGTCCGACGCTAGACCCGCTGTGTCGCGTAGCACCAACCTCGTCCTCCGCCAGAATAATGGGGGCCTCACCCAGCCTGTTACGGTGCAGACGCAGAACACCTTGCAGACGTGCGTTATCCTCCCGTTCTTAACCAATGCATCTATTCATGGGCCTCTTCCTGCTTACAGTGCCTCTGGCCCTATGCTGCAGACCTGCACATTGACATTCACGCCGGTTACTGGTGCAGATGGTGAAGCCCTTGTGCAAGAAGAGAGCGCCTGCACCGTTGCTCCTGCTGATTCCACCGACGGCTCGGGTACTACGCCTTCTAGTGCAGCCGCTACTGATTCTGCTGTCACTTCGGTGGCAGCTACAAGCTCTGCCGATGCTACTGAGACGGCAAGTGCAGTTGTACGTGTTTCAATTGGAGCAATATTCTATCCCTCGTTAATGGTTTTATCAGTCGTCTGCTGCGTCTGCTGCTATTTCTGCAGGGGTCAGTCTCGGTCATCTGTTCTGCTCACATTGACACTCAAAATCTTCCCTAGGGTATCACCTCTGTAGGATCTCTGCCTACGTTGTCTTCTGTAGCCTCCGATGCCGCATCCTCTGGGTCTCCTACTGTGCGTCATAATCCATCAAATCTGGTACTTGACCATCACCCTTGCTAACACGGATTATATTGCAGATATCTTCGGCTTCAGACGCTGCGTCCTCTGCACCGTCAGGTGCCTCATCGGCTGCTGCCTCGTCTTCCCCATCTGCTGCGGGATCCTCGAACGCCTCATCTGCCACCCCGGCGGCAGGTGTGGTGGACCCCGCGAACGGCGCCGGCGCCAACCCCAACCCAACCGGTGCTCAGAGCTCTGCGTCGAGCACGTCGACTGATCCCTCAGGCACCTCTGCCGCAGATTCGGCCGCATCATCGAGCCCTCCTCCGTTCAAGCTGCCGGGTACCACGCTCTCCGTTTTACCCATTGGATTGGCCGTCTTTGCCGGTATCTCAGTTATCGCCCTCATCGTGGTCGGGTTGGTCACCTATGAGCGCACAAAGTATCGTCGTGTGAGTCGTTCATTCTCAATCAGCATCGCCGTACGTCCGTTCATTGATGTGTATCATAGGCGTTCCGTCAGCGCAAGCTTGCAGAATCGGGTGCGGGCATGGGATACGGCGGCATGGGGTAAGCATTTCTCGGTATCCGAATTCTCTCATGTATGTCTGACCGACCGCGTGCAGGAATGCTTGAAGCTTTCCACATCTTTCTTAAATTATCAGCTTTGTTTCAGATCAGCGGAGAAGTCAGGAGAGGGAGGGCGTCTAGCCAGCTTATTTGGCCGCACACCCTTTCGTGTAACGTGTATAGATTCGTCACAATGGATTTTTGCTTATCAAGTTGCTTGACTAAAGTAACGTGGATAGTATATAAAGAGGGCAGCAGGGCATGCGTAGACGATGTCTCTGAGTCGTCCTCCGGCGAGTTTCGTCTAGTACGCGCGCGGAAGCGTCATCGTGTCGATCGATCACACGCGTTTATACAAGACCCCTCTCCAACAACTGGGTTCTACCACAACTAACAACTACCGTCTCCTGCAAGATGGGTCCCGCGCTGAAGCGTGTTGAAAAACTAGTCGTAACTTTCCTTGTGGACAATAGTATTGAATGGTATTTCCTTGGTGAACCAACTTGTATCCAGAAGCTAACAATCGCGGTCATCAAGGTTCTCGAAATTACCTCCGGGTTTCACACATGAACTGCGCCTGCATCTTTCACAGGATCCGCCCATTGATCCCACCACTGGAGTCCCTGTATTGGATTTCGAGAATTATTGCTGCGGTATGAGGCTACTTGGCTGGTTCGTGCACTTTGAATTCATGTATAGTTGGTAGGAGCGCACGGGTTTTCTGCTCTCATAGTGAGCATCGACGCGTTTTGAACTATATGACACTCACTGCTATTTGACCGGTAATAGGAAACTCAAGCTGAAGGAGAGAGCGAATCGCATTTTACGCTCTTCGACACTGGTCCCGAATCACGCAGCATCTCGCGAAATATCGCGGCCTTGAAGATACCTGTTGAGAAAGTCGAGCGTATTGTCCTCTCACACTGGCACTCGGACCATAGCGGGGGCATCCTTGCTTTCCTGCGCCTGCGTCGCGAAGCCGCAGCGAAGGTGTCCGACACGAAACCGTGCGTCGTGGACTTGCATCCCGACAGACCAATCGCTCGTGGAATAGCTCCAAATCGCGGGGCCATAATCGGAAGGCTGGCGCCGGACCCGACATTTGAACAGGTACAGGAGCTAGGGGGTGTCGTAGATAAACACGCGGATGGTCATACGGTAGCGGAGGGAACGGTATGGGTGAGCGGAGAGATCCCAAGGGTTACGGAGTATGAGACAGGCATACTAGGAGGAGTGAGATGGGTACAGGAAGAGAACTTGGGGAAGGGCGGTTGGATACCAGAGGAGGTAAGTTTGTGCAATGTTGCGAGGCTTGAGAGAAAATCAACTGATGAGATTACACAGGAAATCATGGACGAACGATATGCTGCGATCGACGTGATAGGCAAAGGGCTTGTTATCTTCTCATCGTGAGTCCACGGTAATTCTTGCCACGCCTTTCGGAAGAGGACTAGAGTCTGTTGTTTCTCCAGATGCTCCCATGCAGGGATAGTCAATGTCGCAATGGACGCGGTCAAGACTTTTGGGCGACCCATCCATATGGTATGCTTCTCGCCGCTCGCAATAGTTCAAGCAGAAACTCACCCGCCGCCATGTAGATCATAGGTGGCCTCCATCTCGGTGGACCTGAACTTGCGTACCGCATTGAGCCCACCGTCAACGTTTTCGCAAAAGTTTTGAAACCATCTCCCGCTTACGTTCTTCCGATGCACTGTTCTGGGTTCGCAGTAAAGGTGGCATTGGAGAAGGCTCTTGGGGATGGGTGTGTTCCTGCGGGAACGGGAATGAGAGTCGAGGTGATCGGCGACAAGGAGTTTGAGAGAGTGATGTTCCCACCCACTATGTCTTGATCAAGGTATAGAAAGCGTGCTATAGCTATGATACAGGGGAATTTTCTCTCGCATCCCAAAACAAAAACGCCGCACAGAAAAGAGGGAGGGCCTGGCCGAGAATTGAACTCGGGACCTCCTCCACATGAGACAAGCTCCCTAAGAAGGAATCATACTACTAGACCACCAGGCCGCAATACGCTTGCTTTCGGCCCAGAGAAACTGCCGCATTTGGTATGCGACTGTCCCTTTATAGTAACAGATTCAAGGGTTGACCTGCGTGACGCCGTTGAAACAACCAGCCGTAATTCATATAACTTCATCCCTTCAGGCAGAGAATCTTGTTCCTGTCTGAATACACTCTGAGACTCATTTGCGTAAAACTTCTGAGCAATTATACCAAAGTTGCGAAACAGAATAGACGCCTGATTCCACGTGCTCGTGCTCGTGCACGTGCAAGCTCATTCTCCTCGAATCTCGATCTTAAGGAGAGTTGGAGAACTCATTGTGTACTACCACCCAGACTCCTTCCCGTCGTCGATGGGTGGTACAGTCGCTTGATCCCAGCATACGGACTAGTCTCGAAACCAGACGTTCTACAGCCACCGGACCTAGCGGCCCGCCCGGAAGAATCCGATCGGACAACGAAGCGGATCCCGAAAAAGTGAAGGAAAGGCGGGGCTGTAGAACGTCTGGTCGATTTCACTTGGGCGGGTGGGCCTCACCCGCACGTGACCCCGCCTGGAAGGTCGCGTCTGCCCATCGCGCGTCGAAAATGTCAACAGCAGGTCACCTTGACCGGGATTTCTTTACCTCTGGGGAGCCAAAAAAAGTGCAAATACATTTTATTTTTTCATAGACATGCTTGAAATTGGGCTATCTGTTGTACTGACATATAAATCAAAACCACTTTGACTCACACCGGGGGCAGCGGGAAAAGTTCTACCGCGGAATATTTATGGAACTTAGCTGGGAGTGTCAACCAGTTCCAAGGTGTTATATGTGTGGGACTTTGCACGTTATATCTGTAATGTAAAAATGGGTTATTTTCGTGAAATATGCGTGGAATAAGGCTGGGACATTCCGATTCCCTCGAGAATCGGTTATAAATCTCTCCTGGAGCTGTCCCAATATATCCAATTCACGTGATTTCTTGTGCTCAGACGCCCTAAGCACTCTTTGCCACGTGCTCAAATGCCCTACGAACTCATCGCCACGTGAACGTATCGCCATTGTTTCAATCGGAATTTCGCGATCTTGTCAGTTTCTGTGCTTTTGTCTTGCCGTGTGAACTCGCGATCGCACCTGATAGTCATTCACACCACGCGCAATGANCAGGGAAACTCACGATAGTCCCAAGGGGAAAACCGTCTGTAAATAGGCGTGTATACGCCAAGCGCAATAAAGCTCTCTGACACCACGCGCAATGGCGGATGCTCGTAGGCGGGAAAGACCCCAGAAATCTTGGTTCAGTTTTACCTGTCTAGAGGCTTTCCTGCGCGTGTCCCGTCTGCAAAATATATATATATATTCATTCCCTTTTGACCGAGATTCCTACATACAAATATATGTCATTTCTCGCAGCGTGTCTGTGTGCTGGAAAGGAGCCAGTCAGATAGACTTTCCAGTGCATTTCCCGACACAGGAAATTCTCCGCGAAAAGTTACCTGGCATCCCGTGGGAAAGTCCCATGAAAGGTAACATTTTCATTCCCAGTTAACCTATTCTGGTAGTTTCCCATCACAAGATATTCAAACTTTCACGGAGAATTTCCTGTGTCGGGAAATGCACTGGAAAGTCTATCTGACTGGCTCCTTTCCAGCACACAAACACGCTGCGAGAAATGACATATATTTGTATGTAGGAATCTTGGTCAAAAGGGAATGAATATATATATATATTGCGGACGGGACACCCGCAGGAAAGCCTCTAGACAGGTAAAACTGAACCAAGATTTCTGGGGTCTTTCCCGCCTACGAGCATCCGCCATTGCGCGTGGTGTCAGAGAGCTTTATTGCGCTTGGCGTATACACGCCTATTTACAGACGGTTTTCCCCTTGGGACTATCGTGAGTTTCCCTGACCTTCCTCCTTCTGTTGCCGCATCGTCAGTGGTTCGCACTTTGGCTTTGGTATGTATTGGCTTGTCATAGGTATTAGGGTATCTGCTGTTCACGGTGCGTGCATCTCCATCTCTCGTGGCGTTTTCCGTTGATAAATGATCGGTGTTTGTCTTGGTAGAGTTGCTTGACGTGTTTTTTGCGTCGGTGGGCTTGTTCGTACGCGATATCTGTACGTTTTATCTACGAGTACTTGATTATTCAACTGACATGCTCGTGGCATAGACATAGACGTTCGCGGATGTTTCCGTGTTGTTTTCGTGGCCGCCTGGGTTGCTGCAATCCATATGGCGTGTACGTACATTATGAAGCTGGGCACCGCCCCGATCGTTGGTGGCGGGCCTATGTATTACTATGATGAGAGAACTTATCATACTGAAAACGTCGGAGGTGGACGTTCTTGTGCTACACTCAAGCTACCGTTACCCGATGGCTGTTTTGTTGAGCGTGGATCTTTGGACGGCTTGTACAACAGTGATGAGGTCGTAGTGAGACGTCTTTTGAAAGCCGAGGAACCGGGCGTCTGCGATAGCCAGCTTACCCGAGTT
>JAAIFI010000559.1:0-11918 GCA_011032875.1 Phlebia tremellosa | reverse complement strand
ATCCAACCAATCCTCTCAAGAATATTATATTGCCCTCAAAAACGATGTATAAGCATGCGTGTATTTTATGAAGAATAACGGAGGAGTGTGGAACGCGCTACAGCAAAATGTTGCATTACTAGTCCAGTTGCATTACTGGTCCAAGTACAGTACTAGCAGTCAGATGTGAGAATATATTCGATTGGAATGCACATACCATGTGATGCCATGGCGCGCAGTACAGCACATTGCGAGCCGATGATATGATGTCCCCCTCCCCGCGTAACATGTTACCCGCATAACCGGTATGCATTCACAGCCTACTACTACAACATACGGCACCACCTCTGATAACTTGACACTACTCCTCACGATCTCCACCTCGTCGGCTGTATATTCCGAACAGAGACAACATCACTACAGGTAGTGTTGCCACGGCTCGGCTCAAAAGACGCCAGCCGTTGAGTCGAACCGCGTCGAGTGGAAATTGAGTCAAACTGTCTCGCGCCGACTGGTTCGACTCAATAGCCGACTGAGGCGACTAAAGTCATGGTAGCGATAGTCACACAGGCGCCTGACGTCGCCACCGACATCTATCTGCTAGCGACTACCCTCATACTCCCTCTGCCTCGAAACTGGTTTCTCGGGCCAAGATTATATCGAGAGGTGCATTATTGGCTATAGCGCAACACATTAGCGGACAGGTGTCTCGGTGTTGGGCCTCAAGGATTCCGTGGTACAAAAGGAGGTCAGAATGGTATTGTGCGTATCATAGTACGAGTATTCAGCACTTTGAGCATTTTACTGGCACTTTTATGGCCGGTAAATAGGAGAGTACGAACGTCTTTGCATCTCTCACACGTGTAGCACGCCGGTTGTAATCATGGCGTTGACAGTGATAGCCACAAGTTGCGTATTCTATAAAAAATTACACAGATGTAGACAACTTATGCACTATTTGTTTGGATCTGGTGGATTGGCGGTGCTCTTCTCGTCCTCAGCTCGTGCACTGGGATCTTCGGCATTCAATCTGTGGAGGAAGTGCAGCTACGTCTAGTGCACAAGGACCTCTCGAGGATCTGGGAAGCCCCTCTGGACTCTGGAGTCTTTATGGTCAAGATCTCAAGGTTCCCATCGTTGTGGACGCCAGTGGACTTCCTGGTAAGGAGCGGCAGCCTTGGCCTCCAGTTCCGGATCCCGAAGCTGTGCAGTTACCCCAAAATGTGGACGCTGTCGTGGAGCGACTGTTGTAAAAGGGTACTAGTGGTGTCATGTGTGGTTTTGGCCCAAGGTGCGTCAAAACAACCTGGTGTCGTATCATAGTCTTATATTGCCTTCCAGCGCTCATCGTTTCGAAACGCGGCTCAATTGTATACCGCTAGTGTACGTCTGATGCACACCGACTTTTTTTTCGTTATATGGTTGCGCCCGTCCTCATGTGGTGTAATGTTGATCGGAGAGTATTCTATCAACGATGGAGGCCTGCTAATGCAGCGCTTATACAGCGCATGTTGTAGCATACGTTGATTGCGATATCTGGATGAACAGCACGCCCTGTCTGTGCAATGTACGCTTAAATCAATTATTGAAATACTTCGCCAACTCTCCTTGCAAGCAGTGCATGAAACGCCCTCGTTTATTCGAATTGAATACCGTGCTAAATCTTACTCATGACACTAAAGTTTGAAGATATTGCTTGAGGTATTTGTTACGTTCGTTTGACGTGTCTGATTATTGCATTCCAGCAGGAGTATATCCAGGGTGTGCACGAGGTCGTTCTGGGCTGTTTGAGGGTGCTCGTGCAGTCCCTGGCGATGAGCACAAAAGGCACGCATATTGAATCTTGTCTCGTTAAAGCCCCTTCCAGATCCCCTTGCATTCCTCAGTACCAAGATGCCACCCCGATCCAAGAAGAATGCGCAGGCTACCAAGAACGCGAAAGTGCTCCCGAATGGAGCTCTTGAGACAACATTCATGGTACCGGGTACGAGTGGCAATCATAGCTTCACAGCTGAGTTGATAACCCACATGAGACTCACACCTGTATACTACAGTCCAAGTAAACCATTGACTGTGTCGGAGTCGCCCTTCAAACCGCGTGGCCGGCGCAAGAGAACCACGGTTGCCACAACTGACCAGGCTGAAAATGAAGCAAGTGCCACTACTACCGCCACCTCCCCTGTTGCTGCCGGTCACGATACTCGTGACGAAGCGCCAGAGAAGGAAGATACTGCTGCGTGAGTTTGCTGTTCACAATCGAAACATTGACACTAAAATCATTTAGTACCGATTCACGCTGCTGACCAATCAGCTGAAGAAATCTTCTGCATGGATGTCAGTGGCTCTGACCAAGACTCTGTGTTGCAGGACTCCAAGTAAGCCCGCCCCGACACGACCTTCCAATCCTCTATGTGCCGAGCAGCGGCAGCAGACTATGCGTCTGCCACATGATCAGCCGAACGTAGCCACACATCAAACTCGGCGTGCACAAGCTCAGGACGTATAGACCTTTCTCGAGTTGAATGAATCCTCGGGGAAAAATGAATGCATCTTTTGTCGGTATGCTTCTGATCAGTTTGATAATTAAAATACGAGAACATCCTTGCTAACTTCTTCTGGTCTTGTAGGCAAACACGCGCAGTCAATCCTCGACATGTAGTGTCGAGATTTGGGACAACCACCTCGACCACTAGCATTCGTGACCATTTCGCCACCCATCATCTAGATGATTGGGTTTTGGCGTGTGACGGAAAGCATATTACTATCACCGCAAAGAAAGTACAGAGCGTGTTTCGGAGGCTCGTCATCGACTTGAAGATGAAGAGATTCTCCGACCAATGCGGCAGAGCCTGATCGGCGTCCGTACAGCCGTGAGGCGTTTCGTGATTTGATTCTGGAATGGATCATTGCTGACGATCAGGTGAGGTTTCAAGCATTATCGCAACTTGTTCTAATCGATACTATCTATAGGCTCTCAACGTCATCGAATCAAAGGAGCTTCGTAGTATATTTCTCATGCTTCGTAAGGAGCTGCGCGATCAGGATATTTCTCACCGCTCATCACTGCGGAAACGTATTGATGAAATCCTCGAACAACATTTTGTGCAGTTGGAGCGCGAGATGGAAGTATGTTTATTCTACTATGTTCGTTCACCGGATCACCTTAGCTCACAATATTAATACAGATGTCGGTCGGAAGATCTTCGTTCACAATGGAATACGGGTGAGCATTTGGCTCACGCATTTCTTTTTGTGATAGATCGTCTGGCGATATCAAAGAGAGTACGTCATTCGTTCAGTCTTTGCGACTCCTTGCTTGATGCTCTACTATTATTAGGCTGGGATTGGGTACGTCACGATGGACAATGCATCAAACAACGACACCTTTATGTGCACCCTTCAAGAGGAGTTGCGCAGACGGGGCATTAAGTTTGTTGCTATCGAGAGGCGTGTTCGGTAAGTTGGCTGCATCTTTCCCACATCGTAACTTCGAAGACTGACAGAGTTTGTGTATTGGTCTTCGTTTGCGATTGCTTCTAGATGTTTTACTCATATAGTAAACCTTGCGTGCAAGGCGGTTTTGGGAGCAATGACAAAGCTTGAGTATGCAAGCCCAATGACCGAAGACTATGTTTTAACTGGTCCTATGCCATCGTTCTTTTAGGACGCGGTAGTTCGTGATCCGATTGCCACACTTCGATCATTGATTCGTGCAGTAAGTATCATTGAAATTCGGGACATGGTGACAGAATTAAATGGCTTATTACACAGATAAGAGCCTCATCAATCCGTCGCCAACACTTCAAGTCTGTCCTGGAGCATCTCAGACAGCAGGTCTTCGAGCTTCTACGCGATGTTGTTACACGTTGGTTCTCGACATTCTTTATGATTGATCGAGCACTAGCGCTACGTGAGGTGAGTCTGTATCAAGTCAAGACAGAATATGAGCAAGCTTATACGCACACACAGGCTATCGAGATTACCTTGTTGAATAAGGATTTCGCTGAGCTCAAGAAGTTCGCGTTACAAGGTTGTGAATGGCGAGCATTAGAAGCATTCAAGACGATACTCCAAGTAGCGATATGACTAACACCTTTTCTCATCAGATACCGCATGCATATCAGCAGGTTCTGTCTGCTGAGAAGGTTCCGGCCCTTGGTAGTGCATTACCGGCTTTCGAAGCACTGAAGAAATGCTGGGAGATTCATAACGAGATGTATCCAGAAACCAAGGCCATTGTCGATCAAGGACTAAAGAGGTTACAAGAATACCGGAACATCATTGACTTTGTTCCAATATACACACTCGCAACACGTATGTATAGTATTGTCTATATCTCAGACATCTTGTGGCTCCTAACCTGTCGTATCGTGCAGTCCTTAATCCATCCGAAAAGCTGGAATGGTTTACCGACCATGCACCTCAGCGGGTACAAAGAGCGAAAGATATTCTATTCAAAACAGTACATTTTCAACTATAAACTTGCAAGAACGCGAGTCTAACTCTTGATTAGATGCGTGAATATCAGTCTGAAGTGCCGACCGCAGCTGCAAGCACACAAGACGGTGCGGAGTTGAATGCACACAATCAAGGTGATGGTGGGCTTCAAAGACAACAATCTCGTGATATGCTTGGCCTAGATAGAAAGAAGAACAAGATCGCTGAGCGCCCGAGTGATAAGTCGATTATTCGCGTTCTATTACAGCCCTTCCCGATTATAATGTCATCGCCCGTTTTTTCGCGCCGTCCTCCGAAACGGGATTTGGCTGCATTTGGCAGGTGTGATTCGATCCTGCGTGACCTGCCGGTGTAGTGTTGCCGCGACTCGGCTGCGGTTGGTTTCGGTTGGCTCCAGCCGACTCTGGGATTGATACGACTCTGGAGTCGAACCGAACCGTTTCAGACGGCTGACTGTGGTCGGTTTCGGTTGCCCAACCGCTTAGTCATTATAGCAGCTAGATTAGGAAGTGAACCAAGCGCCTATTCTACATGATGGAGGAGACTATCGACAAACGAGCTCATATCTTCTGGTGTGCGTCGCTCCTCATTCATCTGAGCTTCTAACATCTCCAACTCTTCATCCCTACTCATTCCCTTTGTAAAATCAAGCCCCCTTCCTCTCTTTATGGAGTACTTCAACATTTGCAGCGCTTCCATTAGTTCTGCGCTGATTTTATTCCGCCGTGCTGCCATCGTCTCCTTGCTGGATGAAAAGACGCGCTCGCAAGGCACTGCGGATGCCTGAACAGGTAGAATGTCCATGGCAAGCCGAAATATGGTTGGATATTTTGTCTGTTTACTCTGTATTCACGACCGTGAGCATAGTATCAAAAGTTTGATTACATCATCTCTCACCGCCCAGTATGCCAATGGATCGAGGTCTTCATCACCGTCCAGATTTTCGTTTAGGTACGCCTCAAGCTCTGCCTCTGCAGTCCGTTCACTGATATTATTCCTTCGGCGTCCAAGTCCTAGAGTGTCGCGCGCTTGCTCACGCTAAGTGAGTGCGCGGGCAGTGCCTAAGTCAGTGCTGCCAGCAGCTTCCGAGTTTGCCTGATTTGCAAGCCAATATACTTGAAGCTTTGTGTCATGTTTTAGCAATTAAGGTAGCATTCAAAGTATGTAAATAATTACATACCTCCTGCAACATTAAGTCCTTCGCACGTTGGACATGTGCGGGGGCATTGACTTCGAACCATGCGAGTTTCTCAGCGGGGTTGATAACTGAAATTAACGTGAGAGCTTCATGTTCAGTAGTCTATAGGAGATAGCACGTACGAGTTGCGAGCGTGTACACAGGGGTCAACTCTACTCGTGTTTGATACTCCTGCAGTTTCTCCAGTCCGCAATCGATAATCGACGATGTGTCGATATTGGCAATCTGTTGCTCCTTCCATCATTTCTCCATCGCTTTGAATGCGGGAAGCACATTGCCCAGAGTTGGAGTCTTTTCAGCAGAGATGATTTGTTGAAATGCATGTGGAATCTTGCAGTGACAAGTTTGACATCAGTAACAGCCTCCAGACGCATGATATCCAGCCAAACATACAGCTAAGATCGCCTTAAATACTTCGAGAGCTTTCCACTCATAGGCGTCAAGAGCGTACTTTCTCAGCTCCATGAAGTCATTGCTTTCTAGAAATTCTTCGATACCCTGTGTACAGACAAGTTAGCGGCTGGAGCACATGAATTTTGATTTACTTACTTCGCGTAGAAGTAATGCTCGGTCAATCATCAAAAGAGTGGACGACCAGCGAGTGTCTACATCACGCAGCAATTGTAGTATAGTTAGCTTGAGTTTTTCCAGAACAGCCGCAAAATGCTGGCGCCGCAAAGATGATGCCCGAATCTTTGAGTCTCGGTATCAATTGTTGAATAGGCTTGTCATAGATGTAATACAAACGTACCGCACGTATAAGCGAACGTAAAGTGGCGATTGGATCTCGTGATACCGCATCCCAAAATGTTTCCGGTTGTGGACCAAAGGGAATATGGTCTTCTGCCGTCTGGGCAGCATATTCAACCTTTGTCATGGCACCGAGAACGGCTTTACAGGCCAGGTTTACGATGTGAGGAAAGCAACTGTTGAAAGATGATATGAACATGCTTAAAATGAACAATAATGATTTATCCCTGCCGCACGCGTCTCTCGGCTGCATTAAACTTGATTCTGCGACCACGCAGCTCATGCTCGAGTGTGCCCATAAAGGTACGCTCGTTGTTGGCTGCGTTATCCATAGTAATCCAGCCAATCTAAATATAGTTGTGTCTCTGAGCGAATTAAACCAAGATAGATATAACGCCGGTATACACACCTTGTGGGCAATCGCAATCCGATCGATGACATATAGAAATGCTTGTGCGAGATGTTCACCATTGTGCCGGCCAGGCACTCGTTGAAATCCAATGAGATCAGCGCGGAGGGTTAGCTTAAAGCGCGGACCAAAAGGTGTTTCCTCGACTTTCGACTCAATCCAGTGTGCGGTCACCGCCATGAATGGGGACAAGTTTGTGTCGGACCACATATCCATGGTAAATGAAATTTTACCAATGGATTTCTGTTGTTAGAATTAGTATTAAAATGTTGGCTTCATGAAGGATCACGACACAAACCAGCATGTCTTTTTCCAGTCGGACGAGATGGTCCTCAAATATCTCCGCAATGCGAGTTCGCAGTGTCGTTCGGTGCGGTATGTCAGTATCTCGAAGCTCCGCCCGAAGCATTAGAAAGACCGCCCGCAACTCCTTTGATTCAATCACATTAAGAGACTATGCAAAGAAACTTGTCATACAAATAAATGTACAGAAAGACGAAAACGCGCACTTGATCATCTGCAACGATAAACTCAATGATTGCATCAACGAATGCCTCCTGTGAGAAGGCGCGACGATTGGCAGCGTTCTCCGTTTGCTTGTTACTTATCTCTGAAGCCGTTCCCTGACGTCTTCTGAATGCTGATAGTGCCGACTGGGCTGCTTTGGCCGTAGTCTTGATGTCCAAAGTATCGCAGCCCGCTACCTACTCCTCGAGATGACAGTCAATGAAGTGGTCTCTGATACTGCCTGTGGACGTTGTCAGTTGAAAACCAGTGATATCATGATGGGAACTGGTCGCGTGAATATGTCTATAAGTAGAAGTCGATGTTAATTGTTATCGGTCTTACGATTATTGAGGTACTTACTTGCAGAAGATACACTCGCGTTTTTTATTGTCCGAATTGTGTTCGATGAACGTCCAAATATCTCTCGCCTTAGCCTTGCGCTTATTGCCTGCAGGGCGGGCTGCTCGTAGCTTCTGACGGCGTCCAGCTCGAGGTGGATTTGGGCCACTGTGCGTGGGCGTTCCATGTGGTCCAGACGGTGTTGGAGTGGCAGAACGTGATGATTCTGATCCACTGATGTTCGTAAGATCAAATTCTTCATGACCTTCTTGCTCTGTCGTTGCTACCTGTATTCTCTGCTCGTCCGTCTGAAGATTAGAGCAGTTGGGCATCTCAGGCCTGAGAATGTTCATCAGTAAAGGTTTTGCGATAGATAACAGACTTCTTACGCGGTCATCGAAGGGGCCGGTGGATTAACCACTCGAGAATCAGTATTCACCAATCGCTCAGGCTCTGGGATGACTGCTTCGGTATCGAACACATTGTTACATGCACGAGCTGCCTTCTTTCGCTTGCCCTGAGGTTTGAATGGGGACGGTGTCGGGGCGGCGGTAGCCTTCTCGGGACTGAAGTCTGAGAGCCATAGTAATACAACAGCGTTCAGCTCAGGATTGTGATACCAGCATGTGCACTTACTTGGTATTTGGAACGACATTTCCAATGAGCCGTTTGGAAAGACCTTCTTGGTCTGAGCCTTTTTCCTAGCGTGAGTCTTTGCAGGAGCTTTTGCGGGAGTCTTTGCGGGATCGTCGAGGGTAGCATCATGCAAACCACTCGGCTGGGTCTTAGGCTTGCGACGCGTTGGAGGTATCATAAAAAAAGCACTTGTTCTAATTGCGGACATGGACGCGGCAGGATTCGAACCTGCGACCGAGACGGCCTTCCACACGGAATACCAACTGCGCTACGTGTCCTTGCATACCACGCAATGGATCAAAACTATTGCATCCCTCTGCTTAAACCTACCGAAAAAGAACCTACGCTGTGGGTGTACGTGCCCCGAACACTGGTTCANGCTGGGTCTTAGGCTTGCGACGCGTTGGAGGTATCATATCTAGAGGATGAGGAATGCAGGAGATGAACCGATACTTCACTGTACTTATACAGCTCTAGCTGAAACGGAACGCTCACCTCAAGCCTCATGGCGACCCCTGCTTGCACGTTCAAATTAGCTGACTCCGCTTATTGCGCCACACGCCGTCGTACCGTACTCCAGCTAAACACGCAGTTTTGTCGTGGGGCTCAAGTTTCGTTATCCCTGCCTCATTTATCATCTAGTGAATATTGCGCAGCAGCTCTGAGGATACCATCAGCCTCGCGTTCATACTAATGGCTGACTTAATTTGTCATCTGTTCATATATTCTATTCTGCCGTATGGATCACAAATATATCGGTCTGTTCGCCGTCAGCAATTTGGTACAGAGACGGAGGATTGAGGCTGCACCTTTGTTACTATCTGCCTCTGACCTGCAGCCTTTCCTCTCCACCAACATCCGCGTTCGGGTACATCTGTGTGGCAAGTGCATTGCTCAAAGTGTAAACATCGACAGACAGGTGAGCTTCTTGACGTGGTGGGGAACGACGGCCGATGGCCGCGTTGTGTTCAGTGCTGGGTGAGCACTGGCGGCGATATTCGTGTCACGGCGAGGACGGGCTGATCCTCTGGCCTCATGTTTGTTGCTCTTGCAGAGGCCGCGCATCGGCGCATCAGTGCGCCCGTCCACCATTCGATGACAGACGGCCGGTGGATGCGCGCTGTTGCCTGCAAAATTATGCTCAACGCTGCAGAGCTCAGTGCAGCAAACTCACCATTAGCCGTCCGCCCACCGCCCACCCTTCTCTCTGAGATCCGTCCATCTCCAAGTGCTGCACGCTGGGTAATGGGGCTTTGAGCGCAGCGCCTTGCGCCACGACCCGAGTAATCGCTGCAGGAAACGTTGGCGGCGCAGAGCGCAAGACCAGAGGCAACGCTCACCGCCGATACCCGTACTGATTGTGCAGGACGCGCGCCGGTACGCCGTCCGCCGCTCGTCTTCCCATTGCCGATGCGATTTCCGGAGACCTGTGAGAGACACAAATTAAGGTCAGTGCTCTACACGCTGAACGGTGCACGCACCTGCGGACTTGGTAGACGGCCCGACTGGCGTGCCCTCTCTTGCTCCTCTTCTCCTGAGACCGGCGCTATAGTGCGTTGAGCGGGTTGCACGACCGACGGCAAGGTTTTGACGTGACATACACATCCGATACACGGATGGCGGCGTACCTGAGAGCGACAGCGCGCAAAGCGCGCTATGTCCACGGCCGCTTTGCGCGACCGCCCAATGTCGCCGTACGCGTGTGATTGACGGTCCCTGAGAACTGAAGTTTATGAGCAATTGGGCGAGCAAGTGCGCCCGCTCAGTTCTGCGCCAAGGGCGCGGTGTGTGAGTGCGCTGTGGTGCATGATGGCGGCCAGACCAAGCGTCGGCGCGAGCAGTGCGGGGTGAAGTTGGACGCCGTCGAGTGAGCAGGTTGCTGAGGGCTGGCGTCCAGCGTTCACGGCACGCGGACGATGACCGACACGACGTGTCGGCAGGAGCAAATGTGACTGGATGGCGGGTTGGTCCAAGTGACCGGGGCACGCTTAGCTCGCTCTGAGAAGCGGCGTCGAGGGCGCGCAATAGCCACAGTGGCGACGTTGTGTCTGACGGCGGCGCATAGCGCTGAGGGCGAGTTTGAGGCTGTCATGAGAGTGTCGAAGGTGCCATTGGGTGTGTCGATGGTCGACGTGAGGTCGACAAAGCATTAGAGCTTGAAGGCGGGCACCGCCGTTGTCCACCAACGAGATGAGAGCAGGTGTCGTGCAACGTTGTGGCCTGTGAGGGCACCGTCGAGGAACGGCGTGCCAGAGATCCTGCGGTGTGTATAGGAGAGAGGAAAGAACAGCTGAGACCGCAAGCGTTGCGAGTGGAAGCGGTCCAAGAGTGAGCGGGGAATTTCAGCTTGAGCTCTCAGATCTCAGCGCTCCTCGACGACCTCGCCTCTTTCTCATCCTGCCACCATCGTCGTGCTCACACGGCAAACTCAAATTTTTCACACACGCCGCCAAGCTCGTAGTCGACACTATCCTCTATATTTTGTTCATCTCTATCACGAACACAAGCGACCATTCGCTGTATACGACAAAACTTGCTCGCTGCCTTTTCCTCTTCCGGGCGCCATCGCTGCGAGCACAAGTCGGTTCAACGTTTCGAGGACGCACATTCAAGACCCTTTTCGATTGGATTCTGTATGTTTCAATTGTCTCAGTTGGTCGAGCAAGCCACAGCCCGTCGAAAATGAGAGCTGTTGCAGCTGGTCTCTCCGGCGCTTGTCACGCATTGGACGACCTTCGACTTTGTCTGGTTGGGGCACCATCGCTACACTTTCAGGGCCACTCAAAATTTACTGTGCGCTCGGGTCGGCTCCTTGCGAATGGGATCGTGCAATTTTTATTTCGCACAGTTATCAAGCGAGGCCGCCGTTCGCTCTTAATGGAGAGAGCTCTGGATGCGCTAGCGCTTTGACGTCCTCCGACTTTCTCTCGCCGTTGCACCATCGCCGGACGTTCAACACGACTCAATCTTTGTTGCGCACACAGCGAAGACTCTCGTGCATTGGATTTCGTAAGTTTTATTTCCCTCTCTCTCGCGAGGACGCCGCTAGCCGTCGACACTTTTGGACCTCAAGATACGCCTTCTGCCATCGACGGACGCATAGCAAAGTCTCAAAACGGACGTGCAGCGGACGACACGTCTGGCGACAGTTCTTCTGGGTCTACGCCAAAGCGGCGCATGCGCACGCGCACGCTCGGCGGGCACACCAGTGGAAGTAGCGGAGACGGCTGCGGGGTAGACGGCGCAGACTGCGCCCGCCTCCTTGTAACTTGGGGCATCGAGAGGACGCGCTGCTGCGATCCATGGCGTGCGAGGCGACGCCCGCCCGCACCACTGCACAGGAATACGGAGAAGTGCCACTAAAGGGCAGACGGGGTGAAGGCGAGATCACGAGAAGCGAAGAAAAGGTGCGTTCCGTCAGTGCTTATTCTCTTCTCATCGCCAGGCTAACATTTCTGTGCTTCGTTCAAAACAGGCTCCAGATTTTGGAGCCTGAAATTGTGAATTTCGGCCTGTGGAAGGCCATCTGTAAATGCAGACAGCTTTTTGGTCGGCGACGTTCACCTATGTCATCTTGTGGCACAAAAGCATCTGTAACAAGTTAATAGTACTGTACTTGGACCAGTAATGCAACTGGACTAG
>JAAIFI010000558.1:0-11963 GCA_011032875.1 Phlebia tremellosa | reverse complement strand
GCCAAAAATTCCGCCAGAAAAATATCAGATCCTTATATTCACACAATATGGGGGCCAATCTTAAGTTTATCATGCATATGACTAACAGTATTGCATTTGGTGAAGGAATAGGCACAAAAAACATCACAGTGCACACCAGCCTCTGACCATGACTCAAGATTGTCGGAGGCGCTTGGATCTTGTAGAGATACCGGAGGAGTCCCCGCGCTTTCTGCGATTACTGCCAGGGGATGGCGCCTGCTCTGCGACTCGGTCATCTATAGGTGCGGTAGCGGCAGCACTGGACCTATTCGCACGACCTTTCTTTGACGCTGGTGGGTGGGGAGGGGCGGCGGGGGGAGACAGGGGCGGGCACGGAGAAGGAGAAGGAGGCAGAGATGCCGCCTGGCTTCGATCCACCTTCCACTGCTGGAGAACCCACCCAATGTCCTCGAGAAGCTCGTTCCATGGTTCCAGATCGCCGTCAGAGTCGATGCTGCCCCGCCACCAAGCCATTCCCAACAGCACAAGGAAGAACCCATTCTTGCCGGTCTTCCAGAGCTCTGCCCAACTGGTCTTGCAGATCGGCTCTACTGGGCGCTCAGTTCCCTCCGGACCACGCTCAGATGGCTGCAATTTCCTCCACCATGAGGTGAGCTGACGTCCGAATGCTGCTGGGACGACAGGAACAAGCCTACTCTGGCGGGCCTCCTTTATCCATTTGGAAAACTCCTGTGGACGCTCGCCGCACGCAAGTCGCTCCTTGCCCTTGGTGTTATGTTCAGTAAAAGGTCAAATAGAGCTGGAGGGGATACTTACCGTGCTGTCGGCCACCCCCTGCTCCAACGCCACGAACTTTGCTACACATTCCACCCACTCTGCACCCCAGCCACCCCCAGCGACCAACACAGAATACTCCTTGCGTAGAGCATGGTGAAACTCGGATAAGGCCATGGTAACCTGCGAAAGCAAGTGATTCATCACGGCAGCTGGGGTAGGGGGGGACGGAAAGCGGACATCGACCTCAGTGCATGAGGTGCTTGGCACCAACGCTGGACGAGGTGGTGAGGGGGCATTGCTAGGGGGCAGTGTACCAGGGGACAGTGGCAGGGGGGCCCCACTAGGAGCGGGCAGAGAAGCATGATTGGGGCCAGGCGAGGGCGCGCGACTGGGGGCGCATGGGGAGGCACGACTGGGAGCGGGTGGGGAGGCGCAATTGGGGACGGATGGAGAGGGGGCGGATGGGGAGACGTGACTGGGCGTGACCGACTGAACGCGCCTAGGGGTGACCGACTGAACGCGCCTAGGGGTGGGCGTGGTCAAGGAGACGCGACTGAGGGCGGGCAAGGTGATATCACTACGAGCGGCCCCGCCCGCCTCATCGTCAGGGGATGGTCCTGACTGATCCTCCGCCGGACCCTCATCACCGGTGTTGGAGGCCATCCCTTCATCCAGCGTCGATGCGCCCTTAGAGGAGGGCCCCGCTTGGGTATGGCTGGGCTGAGGAGATGATGGGGCAGGCGGGGCGGGGCCGTCCATGGGAGGTGATGGCGGCACATCCATGGAAGGTGATGGCGGCACATCCAGGCTGGCGCCTGCGGCTGGCACGGATACCCGGTTATTTGAGCTGGCACNNNCCAGTGCGATTTGATAATCTGCGGATAGGCATTGGTGCGGAGATATTGCGGCGAGGAGTGGATTGTTGTCCTTGCGAGGTAGATGCTGCATGCCTTGAATTGGCTGCGGCTGGGTGCACACCTCCCCTTCGAGTAGAAGGCGTGTTAGCTCTTGATGTGGAGGGCGTAAGCGTTGCGTGAGAGGGGTCGATCCAGGTGCCAGGCATGGCGCGCAACTTCTGATCTTCGACGGCTACAAGATGACCATTAGAAATTGGGCGACCTGTAAAGAATAATATAAGCACTTACTGTATGCCGTATTAACGAAGGCTTGGAATATTTCAGAGACAGTCTTGAAGCCCGCACGGTCAGCTTTGGGCCATGTCAGTGGATTGAGCCCCGTTGACGCTCCGGCATGAACACTGCAAAGAAATGAATGGCGACGATCGCGAGAATTGATTTGAAGCGCACCTTCGAACCTCCAATTTTCCTCCGCTGGATGGGATGGGACCCCCCAATAAAATGGCAGTAACTAGACCAGTCCGCTCGCGAATAGCATTGCAAAGATCTTGAAGTACTGAAGGCATAGAGTTGATTGCACTGTGGAGGGCGTCAGTAAACTAAGTGAGCGATAAAACAAATCACGTACGAGTCATAATCTTGGGGCGTCGATGGAGACTGCGCAAACCGTGCGTACTCCTCCTTTGCTATCTCCCAATCTTGCTCCCACTCTTCCGTGACTTGATTTTTAAAAGCTTGATCCTCCTGCTCCCAGCACTTGGCAGCAGTAGCCGTGCGAATAGCCACGGCCTGTGGGGGAGATTCGTCAAACTGCTCGCCCGCCGCCTCAGCAGCATCCCTCCGAGTGTTGTATGCTGCATACACCCTACTCCACTCTTCCTCGTAGGCATCCTGTATGCGCTCCTCGTAGTATTCACGTTGGTAATATTGAACAAGGTGGAGACGATGGGGCCTGTTCGCGATTTGAGTGATTTGAGACAGCAGTTTGGATGTGGTAGATGTGTGGTCGTCCCTCGTCACTTTCGAGCAATGATGGTTATACCATGCCATGACTTTCTGAAAGAGGGATCAGTAATCGACAAGACAATGATGCACAATGAACTTACCGTTCTCAGGATCTTATACTTCTTCTCGTAATGCTCTCGTTGCTCCTCCGTCCAACTGGGATCGCTGGGGCGTATACTAGCAAGGGCCTCAGCCGGGTCCTCAATGTCCGTCTCGGGGTTGGTTTCCAGATCCACGTCATGTCCCCACTTGTGGATGAGCAGGTTGGTTATGCCGTCGTAGAATCTGCCCATCTTGTCCTTCATGTCGCGGGTGGTGCAGCCAGGTGTAGGTGCGGCAGCGGCAAGGCAGGCCAACTTGTGGCGTTGAAGAAAAGCTAACTTGAATCCTACGATCTTGGCTGGCCGCCCTCTGCTTCTGTTCGACTTCTTCTTCTTTGCCATAGAGTACAAGATATATAAAAGAGGTGTGGTTGTGGCGAGAGGCGGCACAGTTGGGGGTAGACGCAGGAGCACAGCGCACAACGCCACCAATGGGGCTTGGTTCTTGGAGCTATGTCTGGCAATATTATATGCCTCTCAAGACAGCGGTTCAGCATTGCCCGCATGGCTCAGTTGGTGCAGGTGCTGGATTCCTTGTTCGTGCTGACGCGTTGTTCGATTCCCCGTCTGTGATTTTGGTAAAATCTTTTTCTAATCAAATACCACGCCATCGATCATGATTGATCTGTTCCCACAGTGCACGTGTGATACTCAACGTTGGCCTCCCAACCCTCACTCACACTCCCACCCCCGCCACGGTGCACCTCCACATCCCATATCCTGTATTTCGCTCTCATGTAAAATGTCCGACACCTCTAGCGATCCTGATATATTCTATGATGCCAATTCTTCTCTGTCAACGCAATATACAATTGACTCCTCTCTCGAAGATGCGTTTTCGTTACTGGCACTGTCGGAGTCTCTAGCTACGGCTGCTCCAGGTGCGCCCCCCTCCTACAATCTGGTATGTTGTTAGTATGAAGGCTTGAATGTGCAGGTGTGTCGGCGGCCCCATCAAGCGGTAAGTCAGATCTTGTCATCCAGTCTCTGCACTCACCTCGCCTTTTGCCACCCCTAATGGTCCCGTGCAGCCACCCAGGTCACCGTTTCACATGGCCATCCTCAACCACCTCAGTCAAGCCCTAGCATCCGCGGCGCAGGTGAGTGGCTCACGGACCTTTATATATGTTCCCCCCTTAACCTGATGCATCTATCGGTACCCGCCGTCGCGGGGAACAGGAGGCACCTCTATCACGACAAGCACAGCTGGTTCTCAGCCCAGGGCATCAACGTAAGCAGCTTTTCCATAGTTTGATTTGATACTTGGTTAATTGTTTTCAAGCAGACCCGCTGTTGATAACCCCTTAGACGCCAGCTTTCGCCCAGAGCTACTCAACACGTGCGCCACACTTCTTTTGCCTGCCACCTGCTCACACAACATGCCCGCAGCCGCGCTACGTCTGCCTCAAGCAGAGCTCGACTGGGTGCTACTGACTCCCGCTCCTCTGCAAGCCCAGCTCACCCGACTATGCTGCAATCACGTGCTGCAGATCAGCGCTCCTCTTCTACTGCTGAAGCCGCCCTGGGAGGGCGTTTGATGCCGCACCCCATACCGACAGAGAGCGCCCGCTCAACATCCAACGCCACCCCATCAGCGGAGGCGCCCATAGAGGGTAGCGCTCTGGGTGCCAACCGTGTGCCTCGCACCCAATCATACCCTGCAAGCACACAGCTCCCTGCAAGTGAGCGCTCCTATGATGTACGGTCTAACACCACAATCTACCGAGTTGATCATTGGTATGCAAACCTTTCGTGGGATCACACGTTGCATTTGTCCTCATTGAATATGGAGGTTTGATGCAGCAAATATGGTTCTTGGCGTCCCAAATGCTGCTCAGCACAAGATTCGTGATGCAAGGCCCCCTCGTGTGCAGACCTCTCGTCGGTCGCGCAATTGGTACGCTGTGGTCTGGGGCACACAGCCCGGCATCTACGATCGCTGGTGAGTTACCCCACAAATCTGCGTAAACAGTACTGACCAGCCCACCCAGGAAGACACGCGACGGTGTCCCTGGTGCACATGATGCGGTATCCGGGGTTTCTATGGCCATTTACAAGGGCTACGCCCAGTACGAAACTGCACGGTACTACTTCGAGCGAGCCTGCGCTCGAAATGCTGTTCGGGTCATGCACACAGACAGGGGTAAGTACAGCTAGCCCCAAGCAAAGTTCTGCATCAATCACTTACCAGGAGACGATACAGGCACCAGGCAAGCCCGCACCAGCTCTGCTGCAGCGACTGGTGTGGCCCAGCTGCCCAATGAGCTACAAGAATCGCTGTTGAGTGATAACGTAGACCTGCGTCGAGCATCATGCATCGTCGTCTTTCGCGGCCTTGCGACAGGTGTCTTCAACGACTGGTGAGCATAACTCCCCACTCTGCCAACGTACTTGATTCAATAAAATTCTAGGCTCGACTGTGCAGACTTTGTCCTTGGGGTGTCTTGTGCAATATACAACGCGTACTCGTCTCATGAGAGGGGCCTTGAGGCGCTCCGTGTTGCAAGGGCAGCGGGCATAGTAGAGATAGTTTCGTCCTGATCGCATATGTAGCCATGTCTTTACGATTTTTAATGAAATTACATTCTGCTTTGTTCATTGTCTGACCCAAGTATTCGTGTGTCGAGTTCGATTTGTGAAGTGATCTTCAAGGTACTTGTGACAATCCATGAGCCTCATTTGAGCCGCGCTCAACAGGGTGGCTTAACAATGCATGGTCACAATATGCCCCGGTAGTGATCTGTCTCGAGTGGCAATATGTCCTAAAGAAGAATATTGGCCGCCACGCATTGTTCGTTTAAAGTTCCAACCAGGTGCATGGCCATAGCATAGTACAACAAAGGTGGCTGTCGCTCGACCCTGCAGCATCTTGCATTCCCACCTCCACCATAAACTCAACTTTCATCCTCAGTATCTCAGGGGCCGACGTTCAAAAGTTCTACGGTGAGCTCCATAATTCAAGCATAGAATACTTTCGAATATCCCCACACACATGTATGCGCAAACCTGATGTCTCAGGACTGAATGCAAGGGTCTGACCAGGCCCTGCTATCGGTCATGAGTACCGCAGGCATGGATGTGCATGCAACCGTTTTCTTCATAAGATTACATTATTGATGTAGGCCCTGCACGCACATTGTATGTGCAAACCTGGCGCCTCAAAGGCAAATGCAAGGGTCTGACCAGGCCCTGCTTTCAGCCATGAGCAAAGCAGGCGCGATGTTCACAGCGCCATTTCTAGACGACGAGAATACATCACCAACGTAGAGCCGGTTGGGCATGAATGTAAGGGTCTAACCAGGCCCTGCATGCAGATCAGACCATGCTCAGCATGCTCACCGCACACGTTTTTTTTATTCAGGTATCAGCATTATGCGCGCCATCTACTGACATTCACTTCTTAGGCTGTATTCTGACGTGCGGCAAACCCTCCATTGCCACATGTCGCTGCGCAAAACACGCTCGGGGAAGAGCTACTCACCTCACGACCTCCCTCAGCTCCCAAACGTGCAGGGCGAAGTCGTCATCGAGGCGGACTGTGTGCTCGATAATCTTTTGGCTGCCTCATTGGCGCACGAAGGGGATTGTGACGTCGCTGATATCGGGGAACCTGAAGATCATCACGGCATAGCCGGGGATGGTGATAATCGATGGCTATCCTCTCCCCTTAGCTCCCCACCATCCTCTCCACCCGCCTCATCTCAAGATTTGCCCACAGGACCCAAGAACGGCTCTTCTCGTAAGGCACGTGCCAGAAAGGCAAAATCTGACCGGCGTCGTCGGCGGCGAGCAGAGAAGAAGGCAGACGAGGATTACCATCTTGACTACAGCCATCGCGCCACTCAATCGGCAAAATATCAAGATGCAGCAAGTATCAATGCAAAGTTCGACGTGCGCAACCTTCCTGTGGCCGAGAACGCCTTCATCGGCAAGGCTCAACCGGCTGGAGAAAGGCACTTCTCGCTGCAGGAGCTCTTGGATGATGGATTCCGGGTCATACGCTGGGATGGCTGGTGAGCTTCAATATTTCTTGCTGCATTATTCCTCTCATCCACACATCGCATTCACAGCACTCCCCGCGTCATCAAGGACAAAACCAATCGCCTATTCGCAGCACTGGCCGGCAGGCCGGTTGGGGATCAGACATGGGTAGAGGTACAGGATGGCGTAGAAGCTGCGCTAGCAGAGGCGGAAAAGAGCATGACGCCGGTTTTTTGCCGGGCGTGTAAGGGGAAGCAGTGGGCAGACTGTTGTGATAAATGTCGCAATCGGCGGGGAGATTTCAAGGTTTTGAATGCCGGCGTGTCCTACGGCGGTGGGCAAAAGGTATGCATCGCACTCACTACCCCTTCAAGGCTCACCCTGCTCTAGGAACCTGGAAACTTGGTGCATACGCGCAGCAATGCACGGGTCATCCTCAAGCTTTTGCGCAACCCGTATATAGTGCGGGTGGCTGGTTTTTGCAGCAGTAAGCGCTAGCCTCAAATACATTTTATCTACGCTCATCCATCTTTCAGGTTCCTTTGCATGGTATGCGCCTAAGCTCCATCGGCACTATGCTCGCACGTTGTCCCGGCTCTATGCCCATCATCCGCATCTGTCCGTGCCATTCCCAAACAGCGTCTTTCCTGCAGCGGCGTTCAACTTCGGCCCGCAAGTGGTCACATTGGAGCATACCGACACAAGGAACCTACCTCAGGGGTGGTGCGCCATCTATGCCAGCGGTGATTTCGATCCACGCCAAGGCGGCCACCTTATCCTACGAGATTTGAAGCTAGTCATCGAATTTCCTGCGGGATCTGTCATCTTGATTCCCTCCGGCACGCTGACCCATGGCAACGTCCCTGTTCAGCCAGGGGAAACACGGAGATCGTTCACGCAGTACGCCGCTGGGGGCTTGTTTCGATGGGTGTATTTTGGCTTCCGCACATGGCCAAACTTGGTGATAGAGGATCCGGAGCGTGCGGCGGAGGTATCTGCAAGCACCCCACGCCGATGGAAAGCTGCGCTCGAGATGTATTCTACAGTGGACAGCCTGCATAGAGATCGAGCGTCCGGCCCTTGGTGATGTCGTTATGTAAATAAAATTTTTATCTTTCGCCAATCTATTTGTTGACATTTCTGCTATGCCTTAGCGCCGATCACCCCTGAATTGCCCGCTCATCTCGCAAATGGATTTACCTGACCACTCAGTTATTCCCCCATTCCCAATGACCAGGAGCTCAAGAAAAAAGGCCAAAAAGGTGGCATATCACGTCCTCAACGTCGACGATGCACCTGAGGCAAGCCTCTCTATGGTGTATGATGTGGAGAACCCACGTCGCCTGAAAAAGACCGATGCCGTCTCGGTCATTGAGCCCCCTCGACTTGAAAGCCCCTCCGAAGACCCTCGGTCTGAACCCACCCACCCAGTGCAGCATCCTCCATCTCCATCCTCTCACCCCTTGGACAGCCTAGCATGGGAAAGTGACAGTCCGCCGTCCAGCATATCTGATGAAGTGCCCGGCATAACGGTCATTGTCAAGCCCAAGGCCACCCGCTATGACACAACGGTGAGTCGCCATGCAACTGCTACGATTCCCAACGATGCTTATGCCTTACAGGCTGCCCCCCTTGCAGTGTGGCTCCCACATCGCGATGAATATTTGCGAGAATACTGTTGGCACGATGGCAGAGGCGCTGCGCCGGCGGTTTGCCCAAGATGCCAGGAGGGCCCACCGGTTGCTCGCTGTGAAGAGCGCTGCCTCGACGAACCGCTATGTGTACGCTGCATGGTCAAGGCCCATGCGCGTCAGCCGCTCCATTTTCTGCAGGTGCGCCCTGGTGCAATGTGGCTGCTAGTTTGTCACCAATGCTTTGCTGCAGATTTGGCGGAACGGCTGCTACTCTCGTTCATCATTGCAGTCCTTGGGATTGTCCTTGCAGCTAGGGCACCAAGGACATGAGGTGTGCCCCAACCGTCAGGCCCGCCAAATCGTTGTTATCCACACCAATGGCATCCACCGCATTGCAGTTTGGTTTTGCGGATGCCAAACTCAGCTCGAACATCGACGACAGCTCATGCGACAGCAATGGTGGCCCGCAACATCCACCGACCCACAGACATGCGCTACGTTCCAAGCCCTTCGATTGTTCCATCACCTCAGCCTGCAGGGAAACATGACGCCTTACGACTTCTACCAGGCACTAGAGAATATGACTGATGCATGGCATCATGACAAGCCCCCAGTAAGTTTCATAGCACCCCAGTCCCAGCGGCTCTCAGCTTACACGCTACAAAGGACCGACTCAGTTCGTTCATGTTGATATATCGCCAGTATCGCAACATCAAAGCGTTCAAGCGCGGCGGCTGTGCATACGATCCCGCTGGCATCCAAGCCATCAAGCAGGGTGCCCTGGCACTGCCATGCCGCGCGTGCCCTCATCCGGATAAAAACCTCCCTCCAGATTGGGACAGAGTGCCGACAAAGTTTGCGTGAGTGCTGCTATCAATGAAATATTCACTACCTAACAATTATCAGATTTATATACCGCTTGTTCTTATCTTTAGATGCCAACTTTCGCCAGAAGAATAGACATCGACCCACCACCTATACCGACGTGTGTCTGTCCCCGGGCCTGGCCTACTTCGTAGAAACCAAGGCATACATGTCTCATGTCAAAAAGTATGCATCTCAGGAGGAGGTATGTCCCCACATTAACACAGAACGTATGCGCCATTGACCTCTTCCCCAGATGAGCACATGTGTTGGGTTTATGGCGATCATACTTGCAAACCTAAAGAAGGCGCGTGGCCTCTCTGCGACCGGGGTCGGGGCATGTTGCTGTGCTCGCCATGAGATGTGGAGGCCAAACGGTATGGGCGATTTGCAACGCGGCGAACGGTACGTGCCACAGTACACTTTTCCTCTAGAACGGTAGACTGACCTAGCCCATATAGCTACTGTAACATGGACTACATCTTTCTCTCTGCTATTGTCGACATATGTGCTGCCCTCGCTCTTCTAGTAACCTACGATATCGCCTGCCAATTTTTCAAAAACTTTTGGACTCGCATGCAAAGCCTGCCTGAAAACCTGAGGACCAGTATCCCCCCAACCGCCCTTCAAGAACGAGTGCCGAAGGCGCATATCGCCGTCCACGAACAGGCATGCCAGGGCCTTTATTCGCTCAACTACACCCCAGGTGCAGGGCGAACGGTGGGCGAGGGCATAGAAACCAACTGGAGCACGTTGAACAAGGCTGCACCAAGTGCAAAGGAAATGGGCCCCTCCGCGCGTAGGGAGACTCTAGATGACTTTTGTGGCTTCCATAATTGGCGGAAAACTATTGGTTTGGGTGAGTTTTGCTGCTCTATCCTTGAACAATTCCTCTCTAAGTCTATTCTAGGCAATCTTCTCCTGAGGCGCATCTTACAAGCGCTGACTCAGGTCGACGCCACTCAAAAAGAATTTCAACAATTCGACCAAGTTTTACGATCACAGCTGCCGGATCAAGTGCCGCAATGGGAGAAGAGCGTGCAAGAATGGGAGAGTGATCGCTCACTTCCGTGCCCATACCTGACTTCAAAGTCTAGTAAGTGCACGTGATCACATTTCGTGGGAACAATACTGATTCTGCGACAGCAATCACAGTTGAGCAGGTTCGCCTCACCCTTGCCCTCGAAGAGGAGAAGAGCTGGGCATCTCCAGACATGTCTATGCCAGAAACCAGCCCCTCAGCCTTCATCGCATCCGGCATCGACATTGAAAAGGCCCAGTAAGTCCCTCATGTTCACTTTGTAATTCGATATTGAACAGTGAGCAGGTTATCAATCAGGCTTGAGCTTTCCAAGAAGCAACAAGTGAGCACACTCACAGAAGCGGCACGGTGCGACCAACGTAACGTCTTACGTCGCAAGATCAGGCAGTATCGCAAGGCACAGGTCGAACATATGCCGCGGCTTAGTCGCCACGTCACCCCCCTGGATGACAACACCCCCTCCCCCCCCGTTCATGACGAGCTGCTCCATCTACCGTCAAGCCTGGCCCCATTCGTTCATGAGGAGACATGTGATCGTCTCTTGATTGAGACAGAAGTGCGCCTTCGCGAGGCTCATTGCCAGGAATCGCTCGACAGTCTTCGTGACAATCTGCGGGCTCGTATGGTTGTCAATGTTTTCAAGGTCAAGAATGTGGTCGGCCAGAAGAACAACACCCGCTCGCGCCAAACTCTGGCATCCATTGATAACAAGATCATACAGGCCAAGCATCAGTACAACACCTCTCGTGCCGCGCTCCTCTCTCTCCAGGGCCCAGGCGACTGGGAGGCCACCTTCAAACTTCTCAAAGATGAGGATGTTCGATCCCTCAACGAGCGGGCCCTCACTGCGCAAGAGCTGCATGAGCGCCAGGAGGCCAGGCGGCTTGCTGGGATGGAGGGTGATGAAGTAGGTGGGGTCATGATGGATGCAGTGGCGCAGCCTGGTGAAGGGTTCCGCAGCATCTCATGGATTTGGCTCAACGACCCTGCCGCCGGGCGCGTTGATGTCGAAGGTGAGGGTCTAAACCAGGTCGAGGGGGATGCGGTAGATATGTTCGAGCACACAAATACCGATGGTGCGCTCAACTGGTTTTTTTCTATGTCACCACGCTAATCTTGCGATAGCTTTACGACTGGAGTGGCTCAAGGCACGTGCACGTGCTGCACGATGGGAGGAAGAGGTGCTGCTCCTAGGGGAGGAGATGCGCCGTGCCATCATGTACTGCGAGACCGAGGCGTTCCAGTGGCTGGTTAGGGCAATTGACTCTGCAAACCGACGAGATCTCTCACTTGAGGAAAGAGAGGGCCTTGCTGCATACGCCTTTGAGCGCGTTGCGCGAGAGCGTGCTATGGCCAACCATTGGACCAAAAAGTGGCATGCTGTTCGCGCTCGTGCAGATGCCTTGAAGGCCGTGCTCTTCGACGGCGGATCAAAGAGAGCCCCAGAGGACGTCGGCAGCGATGATGAGTTGCCCACAGATGAAGACATCATCACAGTCTCAATGGACCGTGCGGCCCCTGTTGTCGAGCTGGAGGTGGGTGGACTTGAGGACGAGGATCTTGAGGATGACTAGCTCATCATTATGCCCCTTCTTTGCTCTATTCTAGTATTGACCTTGTTATTCTTGCATATGTAACCCCCATGCCGTGTTGTTTAACAATTTTGCCCTTGTATTGTGTGATTATAAGGATCTGATATTTTTCTGGCGGAATTTTTGGC